>LZPO01044396.1:706506-740753 GCA_001675575.1 Neotoma lepida
ACACACACATGCACACACACACACATACACACACATGCACATGCACACATACATATACACACATACACACACATGCACACACACACACATGGTAGGGGATTGGTACAGAAGAATAAATAGACTTGGGCTCAAAATCCTATGCAAGTTGTACTGATGCTCATGAGCTGGGCACATAAAATCCAAATGCCCGCTCAAGAGGCAAATGCAAGGGAAGGAAGCTCTCTGNAACCCACAAAAACCCAAAGCAACAAATCTAAAACTCATGTGCACAGAAAACAACAAGCAAGGCAATAACTGATAAATCGGAGGCCAGGGAATCATGTAGGCTATCGAATACTGGTCACTTATCCCAGATCTAGGACCGAAGCAAAGATGTAAGGAGAGAGCCAAGCAGAGATCAGAGCAGAGACCAGAAAGACCCCCATGCAATGTCAGGAGGATGGTTTTTTTTTTTTAGTGTAACTTTTTAAAATTAATTTTTATACATGTATACAATGTATTTTAATCACATTCACCTACTCTTCCCCTAACTCCTCCCAGAACAACCTCCGTCCCCCAGCCCCTCCAACTTTTTATGTTTAATAGCTCACTGGTTCCAATGTGTGTTGTCCATATGCTTAGGGGTGTGCAGCCATCCACCAGAGCATGGAGCCACAACACTTAAAGAAAACCAAGTTTCTCTTCCTTAGCAGTTATCAACTATCAATTTCTCCTCAGCTGGGAGTAGGGGCTAGTAAGTCCCTCTCCACTCCACACTTGAATGTTGATCTGCTTAATCTTACACAGGTCTTGTGCAGACAACCACAGCTACTGTGAGTTCATGAGTGCACAGTCCTGTCATGTTCATANGACATTGTTTCAGTTGGGTTCCAGGAAGATGGCTTTGAAGATGAAGATGGTTGTCAGGATCATAATGTGTNTTTGGGTACCATAATCCTTGGAGCCTGTGTGTTCGCAGGGAACTGTTGGTGAGTCNGGAAGGAATTGTTAGAGGATGCNAAGATGTCCTAATTGCAGGAGATCTTTCCTTCCCTACCCTTNCTAGAANAGCCTATGAATTGAAAGGAGGTCCTGAGCAGATCTTATTAGAACACAAGCAAGTTTTGTTTGAATGGACACTGGCTCCAGGGATGGCCAGACCTAGCAGATGCCCTGGCTCATGCCGTATATGGTTCAATGGTGTCCTAATTTGCTTTCTATAGCTGTGATAAACACCAAGACCCCTGGGGGTCAGCCTGGTTCAAACCACCACAAGCAACTTGGGAGGAAAGAGCTTATTTCATCATGTACTTCACAGCTCAGCATGGAGGAAATGGAAGGAGGGCACCCGAGGCAGGCACCTAGAGGAAGGAACGGAAGCAGAGGCCACAGGGGAATGCTACTCAATGGCTTGCTCCTCACAGCTTGCTCAACCTGTTTTCTTATACAACCTAGGACCAGACCATGAGTGGCATCACCCNCAATAGGCTAAGCCCTCCCACATCAAGTATCTATCAAGAAAATGCCCCCATAGACATGCCCAAGGGCAAATCTGATGGAGAAAACTCCTGAGTGACTCTAGTTAATNTCGAGTTGACAAAAGCCAAATAACACAGGTGGTTTGCCCCTTTCCCAGACCTTTGAAGAAATTAGCTACCCCTGGATGGGTCGTAACACTGGAAAGGTTATTGACATTAGTTTTTTCTGCTCTTGTTAGAGAATTAGGCTGGGACTTGGGAGCTTGAGGCACAGGAAGGATGCTGAATTGGAGGGAGGTACTTTTCAGGATCCTGTTTTGACAGGCTTAGGGTAGAGGACTATGGCTGTGGAAGGGACCAGGATTGGGTCCCTCTCCCACATTCCTGTGGCCAGCATGGTCCATTCNCAGTGGAGCATGGTCTGCCCCTGAACGTTTAGAATNCTGAACAGCTGGTCTTTCTGGCAGTGCCAAACCCCTAGATGTGTACTATTCTCTTGCAGGAAGCACGAGGCCAGCACAATTCAAGGGACATAAGACCTAGGTCCAGGGGACAACTCTACTCTCAGTACCATCATTCTAGCTTTGCCATATCTGAGAAGTCAGTAGTCAGTAGTCCCTCTTCCCTCTCACAGCCTCCCCCTCATCTCTTCCCTTATAANNTCTTTTTTGTCTTATTATTGGCATCTATGCACCATTAATCAANAAAGCCTTATGATTTTATCCCAGTGAAATCTAATTCTCCGTGTCAGCTGTCTCGTATACTGAGAAAGTGGGATCTCTAACCCTGCAGACTCACACCCTACCCTAGAAAGTCTGCTTTGCACTGGATCTCATTGCCTCAGACATTCTGACACCCCTGGTGATTCTGTTCATTTGATCTCTGGGAAACCCTAACCGGTATTTGCAACTCCGTGGTGAAGAAGTAGGCCTCTCCTATGAAGAGATGGTAAAACTGAGAGAGAGTTTGGAGGGAAGACTGAGCGATGGGGACCACGAACAGGGAGCTGGAATTGGTGTACTCATCTTGATGGTCTTGAGGGACTTGGAGTGGACCCACAGAAAGGACCAAGGGTCAAGGGGCTAAGCTGGGGCCAGTGGAAGAGTACTTAAGGCTAGTGAAAGGCCTTAAGATAGGGCAGGCAGGGGAGGGGCATCTAGAAGCTGGCAGTCTCCTTATCCCCTAGCCATTGGTTTGTTATGATATCACCTACTAGGCACAACATCACTAGAAGTGACTCCTATATCACTTATGTCACATGGAGTGGAGAGGGACTCACTAGCTCTTACTCCCAGCTAAGGACTTTTACTTCTTCATCATGGAGTTGCAGATTGATAGTTGATAACGGCTAAGAGAGGGAGACCCAGTTTTCTTTAAGGGTCCATGCTCTGGTGGATGGCTGCACACCCCTAAGCATATGGACAACACACATTGGAACCAGTGAGCTATTAAAAATAAAAAGTTGGAGGGGNTGGGGGAGGGAGGTTGGTCTGGGAGGAATTGGGGGAGGAGCAGACGAATGTGATTAAAACACATCAGAGACAGTCACTCTTGTCATCCTGTTGGTGATTNTTTTTTCCAATGAGTTGCTGAAAAGATTCAGTCTATGAGTTTGAGAATATTTGTTTATGCACAGTGGAATTTTCTATCACTTGAATCCTCAGAACTCTCAGACATGTTCTCACTGGGTGCATTGTTTTGAATTCAAACAAGTAATCTCAATTAAGAAGCAAGAACGATCCTGCTGTTTGGATTTATTGGCAATTAGATTTCTCAGCCAACATTTGCAGTGCTATGTAATTTATAACAATTTTATGCATCATCCTCTTGGTTCTTGAAATAACCTAGTAGCTCCATTTTACAGAGATAAAATTTAGACCTTCAAAGAGATTCAAATAAGGTCACATGGATAATTCTAGGCTGGGTCAAATTGTCAGTTATAACCAACCATCACAGTTAGCCACCAAAGTCCTCAATTCTTTCCATCAAGCACATTCNTCAATGAGGCCATGGACTTCCCTGAACTGGCCCTGGTCCCAACCCTAGTATCGATATTTGACCAATCATGGTAATTTGGTTCTCTTTGCTGGGACTGGATTTATAAAGAAACACGAAACTCGATTCTGCATAATGAAATTGAATAGCTCTTCTGTGGATGCTTCTGGAAAGGGCTTTTAAGAGAACTACAAGGAGTATGGAATTCTCTTTTCTGGCTTTGAACATGTTTGCCCAGGGAAATGATCATCAGAGGTCTGGCAGCCATTTTGTGGTTGTGGGGAAAAAAGGCTCGCAGAATGAAAATGGCTGGGAAGAAGCATAGAAGTAGCCAGGATTTTTATTGTGGATCATTATTTCTCAAGATGGTGAATTATTTAACTCTGGAGTTTCCCTCTTTCTAAACACAATGTTGTTTATAATATATCACTGGGGTTGTTTATTATTGCTGTTTGTTTTTTGAGGCAGGGTCTAACTGTGTATCTCTGGCTGACTTGGAACTTACTACATAGACCAAGCTGGCCTTGAGTTCACAGTAATTCACATGGCTCTGCCTCTCAAGGGCTAGGATTAAAGGTGTGTGCTAACATACCAGGAATTTCATGTGTTATTAATGCTTGCATCATTTTGAATGAAGTTGAGTGTTATTTGTTGGCAAAAATATATTAATTAGCCCCATGTCATAGGACCACCTTCCATGGACCACCTTGAAGAAAAATGGTTTTCCATTCTTTTTCAAGTTTATTTATTTATACAAGTGTTTTGCCTGCATGCATATATGTGCACCAAGGGGGCCACTGTTAACCACAGAGGTCAGAAGAAGGTATCATACGGGAGTTACAGATGGTTCTGAGTCCATGTGGGAGCAGGGAATTGAACCCAGGTCATCTGGAAGAGCAGCCAGTGTTCTTAACTGCTAAGCCATCTCTTCAGCTCCAGTTTTATTGTTCTTGAGAAGAGCCTGCCTAGCACAGAACAAAGAACCACTCCAACCGGATGGATGATGAAGACGGAGGGCAGTCAGCTGCTCTCACAGCTTAGCCCATCTAACCCTAAAAACTATTAGAAGTGACTTGTGGGATATTTACTTAGATGATTTTTAAGTTTGAGTCAATAGACTTCTATACAGGGCTACTTCACAAACCTATGAATATTTTCTTCTTTCATTCAGTTTGCTTTATAATCAAAAATGCTTCAAAAATAAGTTGATGGGGCATCATAGAGCAACCTGCAAACCTGACGTGTGTGGGGGGGGGGCAAGACAAGAAGTTTGTGAATTCAAGGCCAACCGAGATACATCAAAAGCCCTTGTCTTAAAAATAACATCAAATATAATACCACAGTTAAATGTTTTATGTAACCAATATTTACATGCTAAAACCAAAGACCATAGTAAGCTGAACTTTGGGTTTTCTGTGCTTATGTGTGTATANAGCTCTTGTTCCAACTGTTTTGTAAATGTTGATTCAAAATGTTGATCTTCTGTACTGATCTTTTCTCTATTATTTTATGTATTTATTATTAGTGTTTTGAGATGGAACCTTACTATGTAGCTCTGGTTTGACTGGAATTTACTATGTAGACCAGGCTAGCCTCAAACTCACAGAGATCCACAAACTTCTGCCTCCCAAGTGCTAGGATTAAAAACATGTGCCACCATGGCCAGCTTAATTATTATTTTTTTAAATGAAGACTTATTTATATAAGATCATGCACATGATTTAAATATAGGATGCATAGGCCCAAAGAAATAAAAAGCCAGATAAAATTGGCTTTGGTTAAACATTTTGTGGGGTGGAAATGCAATAATCAGTTTTTAAAAGCAACAAGAGGACCAGTCTTGTAAAATGTCGCCCTGGGAATGTTTTTATACCTTCTCAGATCTGGGTACTTCACTCTTCCTCTTGGAGCTTAGNTAAGTTCACCTTGGCAGATCAACACATCTGGGCTAATTCTATGCCATTGATCAGCAAAGAATTAAATAAAAAATTTGGATTCAGTGTTTCAAGGAAATTAATTGTATTTATTTTTAAATTTTGAATAAGCATCTGACAGAAACCAGCCTTGGGGGACGAGGGACATCACTCATGTCATGACTGCTAACAGTAGTTATCACATGGTCAGCAGCATCAGGGCCCCTTGTCTGTACCAACAGATTTCACCCACCTGACAACCTTGTACAATTTGTGGATGAGAACATCAGGACAGAGGTGCTTAGCTGACATGCCAGCATCCTGGGATTTGCGTTCACAGACTTTGATTCTACTGTGTTTTCCTCTGAACAGAGAACATTTACTGTGTTGGAGCCTCTTTGATGACTCACTACCTTCAAACTTGACACACTCCAGATTAAAAAAAAAAAGCAACAAAATTTTTCTTGTTTAAGGTTTTTCTTTTAAATTATGTATATGTGTATCTGTGTGTGGGCTTGTGGGTAAGAGTGTAGGTGCCAGAGCTGGGCAGAAGAGGACGTTGAAGCTCCTGGAGCTGGAGTTAGACGAAGTTGTGAGCTGTCCGATGTGACTGATGTTGTCAACTGAACTCCAGTCCTCTAGAAGAGCAACCAGTGCTCTGAACCCCTTAGCCATTTCCCCAGCCCCCTTTGTTTTTGTTTCTGTTTTCTGAGACAGACCTTCACTGTGCATTTCACTCTTGCCTTGAACTCACAGCCATCATCCTGACTCAGCATCCTGAGTGTTGAGATTTCCCAGTACGTACCTGGAAATCCTCAGTTGCGGAGAGCAGGCTGTGTATGCTGGTGCTGTGCTCCCTTGACAATCATCTTCCAGCTTTCAGACATGAAACTGCAGGGTGAACAAACCCTTGCAGCTACGGCCCTTCATGTGTGAGAAAGAACCAAGCCACTAAACATGGTGACCTATGAGGTGGCAGGAGCCTGCAGCAACCACTGGTCTTCCTTCTTATTAAATGCTTGTATTCATTGAATTGCAGATTGACTTAGTGACAAGAAAATATTACCACACTAGACTTAGAACTATTCTTTACTAGTGTCCACAATTGTATCTGATGGATATAGAGTTCTCTCTCCTGATCTGGGTGATGACCTTAGAAAACTCCTACAGTTAGAATAAAACAAATATTAGAAAAGCACTTAAGAGCAGGCAGAGGTATTCAGTGCCCAGACAAAGAGGAGTCTGTCTGTCTGGCATCACCAGAAGGCAGGAGGTGGATGGTGCTGGTGATGGCTGGCAACTCAGTAGGATGGGGGCCAACAGCTCTGNGCAGCTCCTAGCCTTTGAACGAAGGCCAACATTGGTGCAAACAGTGCTGCCCACCTCCAGGCAAGAAGAGGAGGAAGCAGATGAGANACCTGCCCCTCTATCCTGCCACAGAGACCCCTAGAGGCTTCTGCTTTCCAGGTCAGACTGGCCAATGGTCAAGTGCAGGGAAGGCTGGGAAGGCACTTAAGAACCCAGCTTTGTATAGCGGCGCATGTAAACAAGTCGGGATGGGTGCTGAGCCAGCACAAAGGAGACAAAGGCTCCTCTTGCTACTGCGCTTGCTCCTGTTTTACAACAGGGCTTAAGTGCTTAGGTGCACTCAGACCCGTGCTAAGCTCTGCTGTAGAGGTTTTCCTGACCTGAAGAATTTGCTAGATGAGCTTGCTAACCAGTTTTTTCAGTGTTAAGGAATCATGGGAAATTCTTAGCCTCCTGTGGGTATGCCCACATAAGGAATTGAATCTCTAAGGACACTTAGAGTTCTCTATAGTTCTCTGCTTCCATATGAATAATTATGAGTAAAAACCTCTCTGCTCCCCATTCTCAATGCCACACTGTCAGCAATACACAGTGATCTGTAGTTTCCTGGCGACNGAAGTGATCTTTGTGTTGATTTGCTGTGATGGAAGCAATTGGAATGTGGCCTGTGAATTATATCTTAAAGGCTGCCAGTGTCACAAGCATAAGAAACAAGGGCGAGGTGTGGGGATGAGGCCACAGTGGCAGAGAACTTGTCTAGCATGCACAGGTCCCTGGGCCTAATCCTCAGCATTGAAACATAACAGACTTATCCATGCAAAAAGATAGGTCTAGGAAATTAAAGGAAAAAGTATACTAAATTTTCACTAGTTGTTTTTTTTTTTTAAACAACAAAAATAGATAAATATTGACACCTGATACAGAGAAAACTGGATTTTCAAAGGTTGTTTTGTCTTGGATAGTTTTTTTTTTTTAAGAAGAGGCTTATTTATTTAGTTTCTTGTTTATGTATTTATTCATTATGCATGTGTTTGTGTGCCTGCATGAGTTTATGTGAACTACGTGTATCAGGTGTCCATGGAGGCCAGAGGGCATCAGATCCCTTTGGAACTGGAGTGATAGTGGGTTGTGAGCTACCTAGATGCAAGTGCAGGGAACCAAACCTGGGTCCCCGGAAGGAAGGAACAATGGCACTCTTAACTTCTGAGTCACTTCTCCAGCCCCAAATTGCAATCACTCTTTGTTCCTATATGCTGGCCTTTTATCACAGGGTTTGCTAGAAGCCTGGGAACCACACAGCCCATTACCTTCATGCTTCTGGGCTCTTTCAACATCCACTAATGGCATGGACCTGCTTCCTGTGTGGAAACATAAGGGAGAGGAAGGCAACCTGTGTCCCCACCCCGTCTCTGGCAGTGACCTCAGGAGAATTCACAACATTCTACAGCAGCCCCTCCCCTGCCCCCTTTTCTGCTATAGGGCAGCTGGGTACTTGGATGACAGCTCCTGAGCACAGGTGTGGGAAGGAGCACACCTAAAAGTGAGCAGCATTCCCCCCCCCACCGGCTCTCATCACTCTCTCCCTCCTAATAGCTTTGTAAGCACTGGGTGCCCTCTACCCCACTTCTCTGCTTGAAGTGCCAAGAGCAGTTATTGTTTTTTGTTTNGTTTGGTTTTCTCTGCCAGATATTACCTGGTTGTGCATCAACCAAACCAAACAGCAGGGCTGGAGAGATGGCTTAATGGTTTAAGCACACTCTAATACCTGTCTCTTATACACATCTAGATGTGTATAAGAGACAGCTCTAATACTCCACATAAAAAGCCAGGTATGGGAATGCACACCTGTAATCCCAGGACCTGGGAAGACGGAGACTGGAGGATGCCTGGTGCTTACTGGCCAGCTGAACTGGTGAGCCCCAGGTTCAGCGAGAGACATTGTCTCAAGAATAAGATTGAGAGTGATTGAGGAAGATACCTGATGTTGACATCTGCCCTCCACATGAGCATGTAACATGAACACACACACACACACACAGACACATGAACACACACACACATACATACACACGTCCAACAAAAAAGCTAAACAGGAGAGTTCCAACCATCCTTATTTGTAGTCAATATCATTACATACATACAGAAACCAAGTACATGTACAGTTAAGCATTAGAAATGCCAGAATGTTCAGCAGGTTGTGGGATACAAGCTGAATACATTGAGAACAGCCAANGAGTAAGTCATGACTATGACTACCATCCATGATTCTGCCCTCTCACCTCCCACATCTAGTCAGGTACTAAATCCAGTTGAGTATACATATCCAATATTTACAAAATGCACCCACATCCCCCCACCATCTCCCTAAGCCAGGCCACTGTCCTCTCTAGTGTATGCCAGCTCTCTAATTGGACTTTCTGAACTCAGTTCTGCTACATGTGTCCCTCAAAGAATAGCTGGAATTCTTTCGAAGCCATTCGCCTACTTCAAAGGCTTCTCATCTCCTGAGTGAAGAATTCTCAGCTCCTTAGGTCCACGAAGCCCTTCACTGCCTTCCCCTGCCTGCCTTCCCAGCTTNCTTTCTTGCTATCCTACACTTCCTACTTGAGAACTCCAGCCACCCTGGATCTAGTCACACTCTCAAATGAGCCTCTCAAAGCGCAGTCTCTACCTGGAGCATCCTCTTCTCCTTCACTTCCCCTGCCTCTGCAGCTCTTTCTCTTTTTTTAAATGATTCATTTTATGAGTGTTTTGTCTGTCAGTATGTGTGTGCACCATGTGCGTGTTTGGTGCCCGAGGAGGGTACCGAGGAGAGGGTATCAGATTCCCTGGAACTAGAGCTACAGACACTAGAGTTGCTGATGTTGTGAGCTGCTGCGTGGGTGATGGAAACTGAGCCTGGGTCCTCTTTACGAGCAGCCAGCGCTCTTAACCACAGATCCATCTTGCTAGCCTCTTCCTCTTTAGCTTTTCATCTGCTCTTAAGCTTTAGGTTGGCTCGTGCTTCCTCTGACTTCCCAAACTGGGAGAGAAGCTCTGGTGGGTGTGCTCTCAGCTTCACCTCCCCTACCTCTTCCTGGCGTTCATGCCTCACGGAATTGCCTGCTGGTCCCTCATTCACCACCAGCCAGCTGTAAGCCCCACAGAGGCTGAGAATGTGCCTCATCGTATGCTTAGTGCTCAGACCTGGTGGGTGCTTATTAAATATGTATGAATAACAATCCCCTTCTACGTCCTTGTCAGATAGCGGGTTCAAAAATGGGGCTTGGGAACAAAGGATAGGACAGCTAAGGCTCTACCCGTGGGTCACTACCCTGCAAGAGCCACCACAGAGGAGCCCAGCTCAACCACATCTCCAACACAAATTAGCTCTCTCTAGCTTCTGAGCAGAGAGCGCTTGGGAAGCCTGGGCTTACAGAGAAAGAATAGGGAGCCCAAGAATAACAGCACAGATCTGCCTGAGTGTGTCATGAACATGGGATGACTCAGATGTTCCTGAGGTGACACAGCTTCCCTTTATTTCCCCAGTAACCCCCACAAGTGGGATAGCTTATTATCCTTAGTTGTTGATGAGCCATACCATTTTTCTATGAATTTTAAAATTAGTTCTTTGAGAATTTTGTACAATGCATTTTGATAAGATCACTACCTCCCTACTCCTCTCAGACCCCCCTCCACTTCCCTACCCATCTAGGTTTGTGTCCTTATTTAAAAAAATCAGGTACAATTGATGTTGCCCATANGCTTTTGGATATGTGGCCTTCCATTTGAGTGTGGTCAGCCCACCAGGAGCCATACCATTAACGGAAACTGACTCTCTCTCCCAGCAACTGTCAATTGCCAATAGCTTCTTAGCCAGGGTGGGATTTTGTGCTCACTTCCTCTCTCCATGTTGGCCTGGCTTGCACTCACATAGGTCTTGTGTGTACTGTCCCAAATGCCGTAAATTCCTATGTGCAAGAGGATCATGATTCTTCGAGAAGATAAATGACCTAGTCAAAGCCATAATCTGTGGGGGACTGTTGTATGATATTTTGTTTGTGTTCTGACAGCTAAAGCTTGCCTGAAGATCAGAGTGCAGAGCTAGCTACTACTTAACCATAGAGGCCAGGCAGTGGTGGCACACAACTTTAATCCTAGCACTTGAAAGGAGGAAGCAGGAAGATCAGGAGTTCAAGGCCACCCTGGGCTACATGAGACTGAACCAGTCTAAAAGAGAAACAGAGCCAGGCGGTGGTGGTACATGCCTTTAATCCCAGCTCTAGGGAGGTGGCGACAGGAATATAAAGTGTGTAGAGGCAGGATCTCTGCCCCATTCAGTCTGAGGATTCGTAGAGGTAAGCAGTCTCTGGTGGCTGCTGCTCTGCTTCTCTGATCTTTCAGCTTTCACCCTAATATCTGACTCCTGGTTTTTATTGTTAAGATTAATTAGGATCACGCTTCAGGAGACCATCCAGCTTCCAACTCAATGTTACTGCTTTTCCAAACATTATACAAAAACATGAGGTAAAGACGTGTNTTTATGTGAAAGATTTTATAGTTGGCCATGGGTCTATTCAATAAATGGGTCATCTTACCCATATTCATTTAACAAGGACTTTTGTGCCATCCTGTGTGTCAACACCATTCTAAGAACCAGAAAACACTAAGCAAAAGCAGAGCAAATAAGAATAAGAGTAATTTTTCTACAGTTTGTTTTATTCATTTTCAATATGTCTCGGTTTTCCAAGTCGGCACACATATGGCTTCATTGTCTTTAAAAACACAATCATTTGTTGGGGCAGGAGGATCATCGTCAGTTACACATCCCTCCTGCTGACGGCTGTTTGGAGGATTTCCAGTCTCCTCACATCTTAAGCAATTTTTTGGTCAAGCCACTTGTTTTTGTTTGTGCACATACCTGTTTGTTCAGCCATCAGACTTCTGTTAGGAGAGCTATTCAGGTGAAAGGGTATACACCTTTTCATCTGGACAGGCACAGGCAAATCCCTAGCTCCCGTCTCTTGGACTGCAGCAAGTTCAACTCCTGGCCACACTGGAGAAGGTTGTCTCCCTTTGCCCTCAGCCAAAACGAACCTTTGAGCCAGGTGTGGAAGGTCAGACCTAATCTCAGTATTTGAAAGGGTAAGATAGGAGGATTACCAGGAGTTCAAGGCCAGCTTGTTCTATGTAGTGAGGTTCAGACCAGCCTGAGCTACAGAGTGAAACCTCATCTTTAAAAATACCTAAACAAGCTGGGAGGTGGTGGTGCATGCCTTTAATGCCAGCACTCGGGAGGCAGAGGCAGGTGGATCTCTGTGAGTTTGAGGCCAGCCTGGTCTACAGAGCTAGTTTCAGGACAGCCAAGGCTATACAGAGAAATCCTGTCTCAAAAAACCAACAAATAAATAAATAACAATATAAATAAATAAATTGATTAATTTTAAAAATGTCCAAACAAACCAACCTATCAATCTTGGGTCCCTAAGGGCTGGAGATCTTCTCAAATGTTTATTTACATCTTTTCTCTATTTTTTTCCTCTATTGCTTCTTCTTCCTTATCATTCTATTGGAATACTTAAGTTTGTGTATCAGCCTTTGAATACAGGATAATGTCAAAAGCGTTTTCTCCCAACCTGTCCCTTGGAAATTAACTGTAGATTTCTTTCTTTCAACNTCATTTAGTGTTGCATAGTCCTCACAAACAATCATTTACTGTTACAATATTTGCACTTTTTATTTTATTTTTTTATTCATTTATCTAGTGGGTGGGGTGTGATGCTTGTGGNGGTCAGAGAACAACTTGCAGAAATTGGTTCTCTCCTCCCTCAGGCCATCAGGCTTGGCCGCAAGGGCCCTTAATCTCTGAGCCTTCTTGCTGGCCTTGTTATGTCTTTGAAGGGCTTGACATTTATTTAGAGAGACCTTATCACTTCTAGATTTATTTGTTTATTTCTTCATTTTATTTAGCNTGTATTCATGAAGTAATNATGTGCAGGTCACTGCTCTGTACACTGGTGAAAACTAGATTCTCTTGTATTTCTCTTAGTAATTCTATTGTTGTTATTTTACAAATAGGCTGTGAATTCAATAGGAATTTATTTCCAGGGATCATGTACAAGGGGAGCTAACTTTCCCGGTGCCAGGCTTGACTAGAAGACAGCTAGCGAATGTGAGCTCCATCACCGACAGCCGATTTCCATACATGAATGCTATTGGGTCTGTTTTTAGCTGTTCTGCTGCTGAGCCCGCACCACACTGTTTTAATTACCATAAATTTGTAATATACTTGATACCGGGCAGCACAAGATTTCCTTAACTATCCATGCCCAATAGATGAGTTTTGAGAACCAACACAAACTGACTTCACACTTCTATTGTCATTTTGACAGAATTATATGGGACATGGATTAACATGGGGGTGGCCCATGATCTCTTTGTAGTACTGTTTCCATGGAAAGCATCTATGTCTTTTGGTTTGGTCAAACTCTTTTTTTTCTTTCTACTCAAGAAAAATATAGTTTTTTCACATGGATGTTGCATAGACCTNGATAGACATATTTTAGTTTGAGGATAGAGGACAGTCTTGGAGTTCCTGCCTAGGATGTTCAAGCCCACGGCTCCATCCTCCAAGAAGTGTTCTGGGTTCCTAGTGATATTAATTGCTAGGTGTGCTAGTTCATTGTCAATTTGACACAAGCTAGGGAACCTCAGTTGAGAGAATGCTTCCATTTGATTGGCCTGTAAGCAAGTAGGATTTTTTCTTGATTAATTTTTTTTAATTAATGATTGATGGGGGAGGGCTCAGCTCACTGTGGGTGGTACCATCCCTGGGCAGGTGGTCATAGGTTGTATAAAAAAGTATGGTGAGCAAGCCATGGGAAGCAAGCCAGTAAGCAGCACTCCTCCATGGTCTCTAGTTCCTGCCTTGAGTTCCTGCCCTGATTTCCCTTCATGATGATCTGTAAACTGTAAGATATAAAGTGGAATAAATCCTTTCCTTCCCAAGTTGCTTTTGGTCCTGGTGTTTATCACAGCAATAGAATCAAGTGAGCATATGTGTTATATTATTGTTATTAATTGGACATTGCTGCCATGCAAGAAAGCTATTAATTTTTTTCTAACATAATTCTTTTTTTCTGTTTATTTATTTTGTGCTGGGGCCTCATGAATGCTATAACTGAGTATACCTCCAAACCATTTTAAATTGACTAATTTTTTTTTATNGTTTTGAGATAGGGTCTCACTGTGTAACTTTGGCTGGCTTGGAGCTTGCTATGTGGATCAGGTTGGTCTTGAATTCATAAAAATCACCCTGACTCTCTCTCCTAAGTGCTGGGGTTTAATTAATTAATCACTTTTTTTGGAAGTAGGTCTTAGTTGCTTAGGCTGTCCTGGTACTTGTGGCAATCCTCCTGCCTCAGTCCCCAGAGTGCCGCCATGGCCGGCTGATTCTATTTTTTTTTAAGATTTTTATTTATTTATTATGATACAATATTCTGTCTGCATATGTGCCTGCAAGCCAGAAGAGGGCACCAGATCTCATCACAGATGGTTGTGAGCCACCATATGGTTGCTGGGAATTGAACTCAGGACCTCTGGAAGAACAGCCTGACGCTCATAACCGCTGAGCCATCTCTCCAGCCCCTGATTCTATTTTTTTTTGGCACCTCTGGATGGATGGCTGTAATGGACAGCTCTGCACTGTATGACTCTTTGATCTGCATCTAAGCACTTTATACATGTTAACTCAGCTATCATAACCACCCTTTGAAGGCATCACTTTTATTGTCCCTGTTTTCAGTTGAGAGGTCAGCTGACTCACTAAAAGCCATGCTGTAAAGGCTTGCCTCAGTGGTCCCTGTCTGCAACCTTATTTACAAATAACAGATTTATTCCTAATTCTATAAGATTTTTGCCTCATTTTCCCCTTTACTTTGTGTGTGTGTGTGTGTGTGTGTGTGTGTGTGTGTGTGTGTTACATTGACCAAAACCCTGAGAACATGATTGACAAGAACAATCTGGTCCTATAAGTGGGTAAACAAGGCACTTGTTGTAGGTGCAGAATTCAGTGAAGCTTCTGAAAGTTTCCTACCAGAACAGAAGCCTTTAGTGTTCCTACCGTCTCAGATTGGAAGCAAGGACAAATCACTAATGCTTTTAGTTGAAAACTGCATATTTTGTTCTTTAGGGATTTTTTTAATGTTAACTTTTATTTTAAAATATTTTGATTTACAGATGATTTGAAGGGTCTGTTGGCATTTATGTTTTTAACGAATGAGCATTTTGTGCATATGGTGGTTCTTGGGGTTGTCAGCTGTTCTCAGCTTCTGTGTTCTGGGCTGGCGGGTTTCCCTCTCTCATCCCTGTAGCCTCAGCTCCGAGAATCTGAAGGGAGTTTCCTCACTCTCTTACAGGAAAGCTTCCTCTCTTTACGTTTATGTGTGGTCCATACATCATTCATAACTTAAGGGACATATTTTGATTCCTAGATTACTAAAATCATTTATTAGAAATGGCCATTGATGGTGATAAGAAGATGGCTCCTTGAGTTGGAGGATATGCCATGCAAGCAGAAAGACTTGAGTTCAGATCCAGCCCTGGCCACTCACACACTTCATTTTATATGTACGAATGTTTTGCCTGTATGTATGTATGTGTCTCATGTGTGTGTGGTGCCCACAGAGGTCAGACNAGGGTGCTGGATCCCCTGGAACTGGCGTTACAGAAGGCTGTCATCTGCTATGTGGGTGCTGGGAACCGAAGTTAGATCTTCTGCAAGAACAAGTACTCTCCACTGCTTAACCATCCCTCCAGCCCATTCACACATTTGTAGTCCCAGGACTGGATGGGCAGAGCCAGGATTGCTGGGGCTCACTGGCCAGCTGGCTTAGCCAAAATATGGTGAGCTCCAAGTTCAATGAGAGAGAGACTCTGCCTGAAGGGAGTAAGGCAGGCATAACAGAGCAGGAACCCAAAACCCTGCTCTGACTCTGCACATGCCTGCATGGAGCTCACACATGCACAAACATGTGCAAACACATGCATATGCATGGAACACACACACACATACAGAGTCATAGAAGCTGNTTAAGTTGGGTTTTTTATTGTATTTTGTTTTTAAGACAAAGTCTCATTGGGTAGCTCTGGACCGTCCGAAACTCACTATGTAGATCAGGTTGGCCACAAATTCAGANATCTGCCTGCCTCTCTATCTCCTANGTGCTGGGATTAAAGGTATATGCAATCAAACCTGGCAATTTTTTTTAAATACTCAGCAAAATGAACACATGGGACTGAATTTCACAGGTAGCAGGAATTATCTCCCAGTGTTTTGTTATTTTAAATAAGCAATATATATTTTGATGATCTCATGCACAGAATTAGTGGGTTGCCAGTATTTTTTTTTTAATTTACTTATTTTGTGTGTGTGTGTGATGGTTGGACTCAAACCCAGGGCCTTGTGCATGCTAGGCAAGGGCTCTACCATTGAACTTCAACCTCAGCCCCTGGNTTTTGGAGACAGGGTTTCACTGTGTACCCCAAGGCTGGCCTGAAACTCATTAGCCCCTTGCCTCAGCTTCCTGAATGCTGAGATTATAGGTGTGTATTAGCTACTTGTCNTGATGCAGCAATAAAACTCCTCACAAAAGCAATGCAAGGAAGGAAGAGTTTATTTTGGCTTGCACTCTGAGGATGAAGTCCATCATGGAGGGGGAGGCATGGTGGCTGGAGACTGGGGCAGCTGATCACACTGAGTCCACAGTCGGGAAGTGGAGAGATGAACGCTGGTGCTCCACTCACTTTCTCCTTGTTATTCAGTTCAGGACCTCAGTCCATGGAATGCTGCCACCCACGTTAAGGTGGGTCTGCCCACCCTAGTTAACATAGAAACTCCTCANTACATGTGCCTAGAGGTTTGTTTCCATGGTGATTCTAAATTCCATTAATGGACAACCAAGGTTAACCATCACACCGGTGTGTGGCACCACCCCTACTCATAGAAGGAAGGGTTTATTTGACTTACCACTCTAGAGGGATAGAGTCTGTCATGGTGGGGGAGCATGAAGCAAGCAAGCATGGTAGCCTGAGGAGGAAGGTGAGTGCTCACATCTTGACTGCAAGCAAGAAACAGAGAGCAAACTGGGGATGGCATAAAGCTTTAAAATCTCGAAGTCTGCCCGCAGTGATATACTTCCTCCAGCAAGGCCACACCTCCTAAACCTACTCAAACAACACCAACTNGGGGCCAAGGGTTCAAATACATGAGCCTATTGGGAACATTTGCATTCAAACCACCACACCTGGATACTGCCACTTTATTTTAAACCCCTTCATTTTACATCAGTCCTGAGTGAAGCACACTTTCACGGATGCTATTCTCAACCATAGCAGGTTTCCTTCCCTGGCAGCATAGCGGAATCTGGCACACACTCTCCAGTGGCTCTTACACTTCCTCATGGTGAGGGAGGCATGGCTAGGACTGCCATTCCATAGTCGGGCCTCGTGAGATCTTTCAGCAAACATTTTACAGGAAATCACAGGAAGTTCTTCCATAGAGCAAGGCTCTACAGGGCAGCTTCCTTCTGCCTAGTCTCCTGGGATCTAAGTAGTTGGTTCAGGAAGACAATGACGGAGTTAGCTTGTGAACAGGAAAAGGCACCCCCCCATACCCCCTGTCTGTCTTCTCACGGTTTGGCTGGGAGCATGGTGAGGATCTCTGACTGACTCAGGCAAGGCAGGTCTGAATCTTTTTATTTTCTCTTTCCAGGAGGACTTGCTGATCGTATTGCCAGGGACGTCCAAGTAAGGCCTTTGTGGGAAAGAAAGCCCTGAGTGACAAGGAGACCCCTAGCTGATGTAGACCAACACACCTGGTGACCAATGAAAGACTACAGTGCTCCCATCCTGACAGCATGACCTGAAGGACCGAGCAGATGAGAAGGAATCCAAGACATGCTCATCAATGTCTTAAGAATGTCTTAAGTAGACAGAAAGGGCAGCGTTGCACTTAGTAAACTGGGAGTCATAGCAGTCACAAAGCATTCAATTGCCAATAAAGAAAAAAAAATGTCAAAGCAATGACTTTCCTAGTGACTGTACCCAGCAGGACTGCATAAGAGGGTGATTGGACCACAGGCCTGAGTATCAGGTGTTTGTAAGGGTCTACACTTGACTATAACTAGCAAGGGGGAGGTCTTTTGCTCCACCCCTTGGCATTGTTATTAAATAGACCTTTGGAATAAAGTTCTGGGCCGGTGGATAAGGATCCAGGCCCACTCGAGTCTATCCTGTGTTTCTCTCTGTTTTTCTCCCCTCCTTATTTCTACTTAAGTCTCTTATCCCTCATTCCTCAAGAGTCCCTGGGGTAAATAAATGTGGGGGCTGGTCCGCCACACACTTTGTATCCTCAGGTACATGGCAGGTAGTTCAACATGGCTACTAGAGACACACCTCCTTTTCTCTCTTTTCCATTTACAGTGTGTTGGATTTTCTCCCTGTGTTATAAAAGGGCTGCTGGGCCTCCAGTAATCGTGCCCACATCCACAGCAGGCAAGCGGGGAGGCACAAGGGGGCAAGAAGTGAGTTAGCCAGGTCAGCCCATTTTCTGTAGAAATGCCAAAGGTTTCTCGGAATATGCTTTTAGTTTCTTCCTTACAAGACTTGGGTCACTTCTTGATCAATTCCTGATCAATGTCTCGAGAGTTCATCGTTGTTTTAACCATCCCATCCTCTGTGCCTCCCCTTGTTACTAGAGGTCCCCAAAGGTAACTGGAGAGACTGAGATTCTGTTGAAGAGGAGGGACAGATGTCAGATGGTGTCTGTTACAGAAGTCGTGTGTCAGAAAGACTCTACTAATGGCAACCTCATTGTTTGCAAGGCCGAGGGCAAAGTGAGAACACAGAATTCTGTGTTCAAGCATTAAGAGTTTCAAACCTTCAGTGGTCAAGTAATTGTCGGACCCTTCTGAGTTTGTGGAAATGTGTGACTGTGAAGGCTTGGGGAGCATGAGCGGGGGCAGAAAGGGGACCCCAGCGCTTTTTAGAGAAAATAGCCAGAGGAAAGCTGACAATATAGCAAACTAGAAGACAGTGGGTCAGTGCCAAATGCTGCAGCACTTTCTGTCTCTCTGCCTTGGGCAGCTTGGGTTGGAGCCTGGGGTGACTTTCACATAGGGCAGATAGGACAGGGGCTGCAGGTGGGTGCTGAATTCACCCAGCACATGACAACCCTCACCCCCACCCCTCCCCTGCTGCCATAGGGGACATAGTCCTTTACAGGGAGGAGCCGGTTGGCTGTCATCCCAGCCTTGCTAGGCACTCACCAGACTCAGCCTCAAGGTGCCTTAGGCAGCTCACCTGCAATGTAAGCTAGCAACACNTGTCACAAGGTTCATCTGAGGAGAACTCTCTCCAGAGGAAAGGCACCATTGTTCCCTTCTGGTGGACACCGCCCACCCCTCGCCTAGCCATCTTCCCGCCACCATTGATCCCAAACCCTCAATACTAATTTGGAGGGTGTTAATTTTCAGAAATTCAATGTGAGTGAGGGAAGCACGGTGCAGGAAGAGGAGGGGAGGAAGGGGCCTTCAGAGCAGGATTTGTTTATGCAAACCTATCCTGCCCCATCCTACCTTAGCCATCACCCCAGCCTTTGTGTCTTAACAGTGATGAGCACAGGGCTTTGGTGACGTCACCCCCTCTGCTGCCAGGAGACATAAACTCCATTTCCCAGAAGATGCGGCAGACTGTAGCTTCTGGGCAAACAGTAGCTCTAGCAGTAAATATTGGCAGAGAGACTTTTAAATGGAAGAGCTGTGTAGGCCTGGGGCAGCCAGGCTCCAAATCCCCAGATGGGAAAGGGTCTCATGCTTCAGACGAGAAGACAGGATCCACAGTAGCCAAAGAAGTCATTTGAATCCCACTCGAAAGTATTAGCTCCNAAGTCTAATTGTCAACCAAAAACCGTGTTTAGCTGAGGGAGGAAACTCTAGAAACCAGGTAGAGCTCCCCTCCAGAGAAAAGGCCAGGGTAGCACTCATTCTCAGAGGGGTGACGGAAAAGGGGGTGTATGGTAGTCTAGATGGGGCTGAGAGGAGAGGAGAGAGAGAGAGAGAGACTTCCCTGGGGAGATCTAGGAGGTCACAATTTTAGTCATCCCTGAGGAACTCACCAGAGAGTCCATGGACTCTGAAATTTAGACAGTCAGGGTTCACCTGGAAAACACATTTAGAAAAGGCAGGTGACAAACTTCAAGCTGTCTCCCAGCTGTAACTTGTAGACTTGTGGGAAAGGGCCACCTGGGATGTTGTAAATAACTGAATTCATGGCCTCCCACTGCAGAGTCAGTCACTTCCTGCNCACCCGAGAGGGGAGTGGCCCCCACCTGAGGAGGGGGGCAGAGGTTGCTTTCACCTTGCACACTGTCATGGACTTGATTTGTCCCAGCATGTTTTCCCAAAGGAGAGGCCAGCATCTGGGGACAGATTCCAGCTATGCCAGGCCTACATCACTGCAAGCCTAGGCTGAGGGCAACACTGCCTAGGGGAGATGGCAGGACCCCCTAATGTCACAGTGGCACTTACACAGCTTCGTGTGCCCATTCCCTCAGTCCTCAAACCCAGTGCAGTGGGCCTGTAGCCTCCTGGGGTTTCCCAATGGACCTTGACACTAAATCCTATTCTAGAATTTTTCTTATGTGGGCTGAGGGTGTAGCTCGGTTGGGAGAGTTCTTTCCTAGCAGGCAGGAAGCCCTGGACTTGATCCCCAGCACTGCATAAACGGGGCATGGTGCTCACTTATAATCCTAGCACTTGGAAGGTAGAGACAGGAGGATCAGAAATGAAGGGTTAGCTTAACTATCTAGAGAGTTGGAGGCCTAGACTAAAAGAAGCCCTGTTTGAAANAATTAAATGGTAGTTAAAAAGAAAAGANGATAGACTCTGTCTCAANACTAAGAGCTCAAATGGAAAAGAATGGAGGTACCAGAGACTGGAGGGGTGGGGGNATGTATCAGTGGGGAGACATGGATCAGAGGGTATTAAGATTCAGTTACACAGGAGGAAAAAACTTTCTGGAGATCTATTGTATAGCACAAATATCAGTAATNATGCATTGTTAAAAGATACATGAGTATTCTCAACACAACCAGGCACCGTGGTAAAGGCCTGCGATCTTCATGCTTGATCCTCAAGCTGAGATGGGGGGCGGGGCAGGGGGTCACCAGGTGTTGAACCCACCCTGGGGTATATAGTGAGTTCCAGGCCAGGTTGAGTTATATAGCAAGATCCTATCTCAAATAAGTAAATAAAAATAAAAAATGAATACAGATTGTGTGAGAGAGAGGAAGAGATTATCTCCCTCACCAGACTCTAGGAGCTTTCTCTCTATTGGGGAGTTGGTCTTGCCCCAACCTCAAGCTGGGTCAGGGTGGTGGGAGGTCGGGGGAGTGGGGGGTGGTGAGCAGGGACTTGCTCCAAGGCCTTTTGCTCCACAGGGTATCTGATCCATCCAGAAACCTGATCTGAGAATCTTCCTTACAGAGCTCTCCCTGGGGAAGTCAAGGCAAGAGCAACTGGGGACCCAGGCAGTGGTGGCACCTGGAGGAATGCAACCATTTCTTCTTCATCTTTATGTCCCAGAGCCTAAGATTTACTGTACTCAAAACGGGCTNACTGAATCAGTGAGCAAATCCATTTGAGATAAAAATACCTTGGTCTGATCTTGACTCTGCAGCATAAGCAAACTCCCAAAGCTCTCTCAACTCCCCTTCCCTTGGCAAGGTGCTTCATCCCTTGTGGCATTGTTGGAGCCAGAGAACTGAAACCTGGAAGAAGTTGATCAACTGAAATGTGCTAGAGGAGCTGGAGAGATGGCTCAGCAGTTAAGGGCACCTGTTGAGCTGGCAGAGGACCAGAATTCAATTCCCAGTACCCAAATGGCAGCTCACAACCGTGTGTAACTCTCACTCCAGGGAATCGGATGCCCTCTTCTGGCCTCTGCGGGCACTGCACACACATGGTGCATTTACATTCAGGCAACATAGACATAAATATAAAAACCAACAAATCACTTTTTAAATGTGCTAAAGATGAAGAAGTTCAAGAGGCATGAGGCTGAGGTAAGAAGCGCTTTCCTTGCTGTTTGTCTGGCCTTACAATCTCCTGCTAGATTCCAGTCTCCAGCCCTGTCTAAAAAGCATTGAAGAGATAGACGGTGGATGGAGGCTGGAAAGAGAATTCAGAATCAAGTTGCTGACAACCTCCTTTCTCTTACTTAGCAGCAGCAACCTCCTTAAAAGAACATCTGCAGTTACCATGGCAACCTAGCATCTTCTCACTTCACATCCTTGTGTCCAGAACAAGCACCCTGTCTTAGATGGTCCTCTGCGTCTGTGTCTGTGTGTGTTCCTGGGGGAAATGAGATTGATCTAATATTAGGACATCGTGAACTCAGTGATCATTAAGAAACCAGGAAGTACCCACAAGGAAGACTTTTATTTACTTCCCCAAACAGGCCATTGTTGATACTTTAGACCAGGGGACAGTACACTACAGCCTCTAGACTACTGCATGTTTTTGCACAGCCTGTGAGCTTTTAAGGATGCTTTTCATAGTTTTAACTGTTTGAAAACTCAGAACAATGGTTTGTGATAGTAAAGACAATGTACAATCAAACGTCTCTGTCCATTGCAGTGTTCTCTCAGCTCACAGTCCACCCACCNATGTATTTACGTGTTGTCTGAGGCCTCTTCTACAATTGGGACAGGGCTGTGAGTGAGACTGTATGGCCCACCAAGCCCCACATATTNAACTGGGCCCTTGTCAGGAAAAGCCTGTCCACCCTTGGTCTTAGTGTTCAACTCAATAAACTTCTCTGAGAATGGACTCATGGAGGGCTCTCCCCAGCCTAGGGTCACTGAGGACTGAGTGTGGCCTCCAAGAGGCCAGGGAGAGGGTCTGAGTGCTAACACAGGGTGCTTCCAGAGAAGCCAGGTCTTTGGAAACAGCCCTGCAGGCTGCTTTGCACAAAGAGATTCTAGAAGGANGTTATGTGAACCTTGCCAAGGTCTAGACCATTCTGCTTCNAGGAGATCTCAGTCCTTCAAGAGAGCTCTCTGGTTTGCTGAGGCAACTCTATTGGGTGGCAGTACCTATGGGTACCTGGATATGGGTGGTTCTCATATCCAGGTGCTTCCCTGTGCCAACCTGTTCCAACTGGCATTTTGCAAATAGGTGCAGGTATACCCAACCTTGATATGCTGAAGGCCCTTAGGCCACAACTCCAACAGTCCATTGGTCACCTGTCCTCTGTGGATAGCTGTGTCCCTGTTCCTCCAGTGGATAGCTTTATGGCTTCCCTGCCGCCCTTTTATTGCAGTTACAGCCTGCAATCAGCTCTCTCCCTCCTAAANTCAGCCTGCCTCCCACAGACTTATGTCTCCTTCCCTGGTGACCTCACCAAGCCTTTCCTGGTGTCACCTTTAGGAAGGCTTTTCTCATGGGAGACACAGGTCAGATTCAAGCCCATTCAACACTAATAAACTATTGAATTAGCAAACTGATGTTCAACAATCTAGCAGTGTGACAGACCTGGCCAAGTGTAGTTCAAGGTCTTACGGGCCCAGTGATACTGAGCATTACTTCTGTCCAGGCCTGGTGAATGATCAGTATTTGTACAATGACATGTATCTTTTTGTATTAGTTAGTTAGTTAGTTAGTTAGTTAGTTAGTTAGTTAGTTAGTTAGTTTGCTTGCTTGCTTGCTTGCTTGCTTTAGACTGCATCTAACTCCGTAGCCCAGGCTGGCCTCAAACTCCATCCTCCCACCTCAGCCTTTTAAATGCTAGGATTCCAAGCAATCACCCCCAGACCCAGTGTGTTGGGCTCATTTTTAAGACAGAAAACCTTCACTAAAAGCCCTTCCCTGCAGACTCTTCCTCTGGCTGCGTTAGGCTAAATAGGGTTTGATATGCATTCTTGGTTCAATCTCTGGATGGGCAGATGAGGACGCAGGACCTGCTTGGATGGAGGCCATTGTCTGGACACTCTGCAAATTTACGGTCAACAATGCCAGCAAGGCTCTCCATGCTGCTTTGCATTTATACCTTGCTGCACCACATTTTTTAGACTACTGATTCTCACTTAAATGTATACCACACTCACCCAGATGATTTATTGAGGCCCAAAATGGTGGACTTTGCTGCAGAACTCCTGAATTCCAAGGTTGGGAATGGGGCCTGGGATTCTTCATTGCCAACTNATCCTCAGGAGAAGCTGATCCCATGAGTCCCAGAGTTCCACTTGGGGAACCAATCCTTGAGGACATTGACTCTCCTACTATTCAAGACAACCACTGTTCCTCTAAGCTAACACATCTCCAAAACTAGTTCCTCCATCTCAACATAATCCTGTTTCCTGTTTCCCTGGGAACAGAGAAAAGCAGTCAGGAAACATGGCCATATGTAACAAGTCTTTCTCTGTCCCACCAGCCAGCTTCCAAATTATTAATAATCATTAATAATAATTAATAATAATAATTAATAATAAGCTTCTTATTAATAACGAAAGCTCAGCCTTAGCTTAGGCTTGTTTCTAACTAGCTCTTATAACTTAAATTAATCCATTTCTATTAATCTACGTGCTCTATTAAACCACATGGCTTGTGGTTTTTACCTNTCCTTCTGCATGTCTTGCTTCCTCTGTGTCTAGCTGGCAACCCCTTTCTTCTTCCCAGAGCTCTCTATGTTCAGAAGTCCCACCTACACCTTCTGCCTACCTATTGGCTATTTAGCTTTTATTAGACCAATCACAGTGACATATCTTCACACACTATAATCAAATATCTTCCAACAGCCACACCATCACATCTCCATTTACCCTGCACTGTGACTTCCTTTTTCCTGTTGTGGATGATTTTAGGCTCCCACTAACAATCTTTCCCTCAGCCATTGGACGACACCCCTTCATCTGCCCAAAGATGTCACTCCTAGACAAGACCCTGTCTATCACTGCAAACAAAATCAACACACAACCAAACAACAAAACTATTTCCTCTGTTCTCTGCTTTCTCTACAGCAACACTCTAGGGTGTCTCTCTTCTCATCCTCCACACCTCTTTTCTGCCATTCTGTCTTGGGTCCATGTTGCTTGGATTCTAATGGTTCCTTCAGGGGAGAGGGTGAGAAGGTGTGGTGTCAATGGCACAGACACCAGAAGTCCGTTGAAGGCAAATAATGAACTCCTTCATTCAATAACAGGGAAGGCCTTATATACCCTCCTCCTAGCACCCAGTCTGTGTGGTTGTCCCTCACTGGTTGGGCATGATCAGGAACTCTGACATTAATCAGGAACTCTGACAGTGACTGTTGCTAGGCCCTCAGGCAGACTCTGCGTGATCAGGAACTCTGACAGCACCTATTGTTAAGCNTTCAGGCAGACTCTGCACAATCAGGAACCTCTGATTAGGTTCTCTGACTGGGACCTCTGACAGTGACCAGGAGCTCTGACAGCTCCAGTTGTTAGGCCCTCAGGCAGACTCCAGGTTGGCTCATAAGGAGTACATTATGTGCATGCCTTGGCAACTGGTCTGAGCCAATTTCCTTGACCCTATGGGCCTGTCCTACTACAGATCAAGTCCAATTAGAACTTTGTTCTCACTTCTATATGGACATGGTTCTTGTCCAAAGTTATTACCATAACTTTTGGTTGTTATTTCTGTGACAAGATGCCTAAGACTAGGTAGTGTTAGGTCTGACACTGAGGCAGGCAATGGGTGGCTTTCAAAGGGGCTAAAAATAACCTAAGACAATTTGGCTGTGGTTTACACCATTTTAACTCCCCCAACCATGAAGTTCAGTCATCTCTTACAGAACTGTTAGCACCCATCTACCTACACTGTCTGTTTCAGTAGTTTTATCTAGTGTCTCAGATTGCAGTGTCACCCCTATGTCAAGACTCCCATTTTATACTTCAGCTCTTACTTCTCCAATGAATTCCCAATATCCCTATCTTCTACTGTCTTCATGGTGGGCTTGACACAGTGAACATCTCCAGACTGACTTTCTGACTCCTCCCCAGCAACATGTGAGGACATGCAGACAGACAGACAGACAGACAGACACACACACACACACATACCCCTCCAGAGTGACTTCCTCACTCTTCCCCAGCAACATGTGAGGACACACAGACTCACAGACAGACAGACAGACACACAAACACACACAAACCCCTCCAGACTGACTTCCTCACTCCTTCCCAGGAATGTGTGAGGACACACAGACAGACAGACAGACAGACACAGACAGTCAGACACACACACACACACACATCTCCAGACTGAGTTCCTCACTCCTTCCCAGCAATGTGTGAGGACACACAGACACACAGACATAGACAGACAGACAGACACACACACAAACACACACACACAGTTTCTTCCCTCCTACTCTGAGTTGAGCAATAGAAACTCCACTCCTCCGTTCCTTGAGGCCATCTCTGTCTCCTCTCTCACTCTCACCTCTAAACACAAGTGCAAACCTCTGGATTCACATTCAGAATATATCTGGGACCTGCCCCTTGCTTGGTATTACTCTATCTTCTGCCCCATGTTATGGAAGCATGTGGGCCAGCCTCCCCACTTCTTTCCTTACCTGTGGCCTCATTTCCCAGTCAGCCTGAGTTTTCATTTAAATGTCAATCAGGTTCTAGAACCCCACAGGTCAGGATCCCACCCAGAGCCAAAGTCAGAAGACCTCCTAATGGCCCGCAAGGAATTGACAAGGCTCCACCCCAGCTTCACCTAATAACCGCACTACTATTTTCCTGTGCATATCAAACAAAAACTTACCTTTTACTGTCTCTGCCACTTCTGGGAATAGAGAACATCTCAAATAGAAAATCTAAGACTGTGTTAGCCTTTCAAACAAACACATTGAATTAATTAATGGAAATGGGAGTTCCTACATAAATCAAGAAATTGGTGAATAAGTTATACCTTAGACATGAATTAGATCAATAGTGGTCAGTNCCATAGAGTCCCATCAGGTATGTCCAGACCAATAAATAGACCATGTATCTAGTACACCACCCATGTGGGTCACTGTTATACTGAGAAGCCTAACCAGCAGCTTTCCTTAAAGCATTTTTATCTCTTCTCAGACTAGAAATTCTGAGCTCTTAACATTTAAAGAAGCCCAGTGGACAATTCTTCCTGGTGTGNGAGCAGGTGCACATGCGCATCTTGGTGTGGTGGTCAGATGGCAACCTTAAGTATCGTTTCTCAGCTATCATCCTCCTTGTGTTTGGAGACAAGGTCTCTAATTTGCCTGGGGCTTATCAAGTAGATAGGCTGGCTGGCTGGTGAACCTGAGGGATCTACCTGTCTTTGTCCTCTTGGAGCTGGGATTATAAGCGTGCATCACTGAACCAGGCTTTTAATTTTTTTTCTGGTCTCTGGGCATTGAACTGTGGTCCTTATGCTTTTACCACAAGCACTGAGCCATCACCCCAACCCAGCAGTCCTCCTGCAATACAAGAATGTCTCCCTGATTGATCTAGTTCGCCAAAACTTTATTTTCACACCCTCTCAAAGCTGGTCACTCGTGTTTGCACCAAAAAACGGATCGCACCTGGCATAGTTCTTCCTCTCTCATCCTCCCACAGACAATATACCTAATTAAAGCAGTCCAGCCAGCTAGGGAAGCGTCATTCTGATGGTTGTGTCTAGTCACAGCACAGCTACCTGTACCTCAACAAGGAAATGGATTATTCTATCAGGACAAATCACTGTTCCATTGACATTGATGTGACTTTCTTCTTTCATAAAAGCCAAAACCTTTTCTCATCCCCCAGACAATGTTCTTTGTTAAAAATAGAAAAACACAGCATCCTGTAAAAATGGCAAACAATTCCATTAGGAACTGACTTGCCTGGAGCCCAGCCAGCTGGGCACTGAGTAGAGTCCTGCCAAGCTGGAGATCTGGTGGGCATCTTCAAGTGAAAACCTTCTCTTGTGAGAAGATTGTGCTTCAAGTGGAGGGATGACCTTCAGGTTGAGATGGTGAGGCTGGCAAAGGGACCCAAGCAGAAGCATCTGCTGCAGCCTACTGGATGACACTGGACTAACTGGCCAAAAGACTAAGGAGGAGTCTCTTGTGTTGAAAGGATGAAGGAGACACTCCTTTGGGGGCAGTGGTCCTTGGCAGGGTTCCTTTGGCTGCCTCCTCTCTCTTCATCCTTCTACAGGGCTGTTTTTCTTCCATGATCCTTTTGTAAATAATAGGCTCCCTCTTTTCCTCCTGCACTGTAAAGTCTAAAGAGAAGCCAGACCTGAGGTTGAAATGTTAAGTGTGAAATAATCTTTTATCAGATTTCAGGACCCAGAGTATATGGTGACCTTTGCAATGCAGTTTCTTAGACCTTGGCCTAATACATCAAGGAATGCAAAGCATGAAATTGTTCCAAAATTTAACTTGCAGGAAAAAAAATGTCAAGGTAGCTTGTGATGTTCTGCTCATAAGAGTTGGGGGTGGGGAGGAGCATGCCCATAAAGATACTGCTCAGCACATGGCCTTCCTGCCCATTGCCTTACTATACCTACCTTGTCTAGCTTTCCTCCTCTCTACTGAAGCCCTTTGACACCCTTACTCCTCCAAGATGGAGCTTAGAGGGCAATACTCCCACCCCATCTAAGGTAATGATCCTTGAATAAACTTGACTCCTTCCTCCAGACTTTCCTCTCTTGAATATTAGCATCTGGGCAGTAAACAGTCCAGAGCTAAGCCCAGAACCAGAAGGACTGGGAAGACTCTCATTATCTTACCATAGTTGATCACAATGCTGTCACTCATACAGGAAGTTTAGTTAGTTTAAAGCAAGNCATGGATTCCAAATGTGGCCAGTAAACTCTTAGTGGAATTGACCATTAGCTCNCCNCACTGACAAGTGAAAGAAAAATCTCCATAGTAAGGCACTACAAGGTAGGTGGGGGCATTTAGGAGCAGAGCAATGTGAAGAAGATAATCAAAATCTGAATTCAAAATAGCAGCTTCACCCTAGCTGGAACTGGGCCAATAGAAGAGCCCCTCCCCCATCCATGTTGGAATTTGACTGGCTTGATCTTGTGCAGGTATCGTGCAGATAACTACAGCTGCTATGTGTTGATGCATCACCCCTGCTATGCCCAGAAAATAGCATTTCTTCTCTCCATCTGCCAGCTCTCACATTCTTTCCAGACCATCTTCCACAATGTTCCCTGAGCCTTGGATGGAGGCAGGGGTGGTATAGATGATTCTTCCACAGTTGAGCACTCTTGAGCACTTAGAGTCAGTTACTTACACTTGGCATTTTGACCAGTTCTGAATCTCTATATTAACTACTACCCACTTCAAAATGAAGCTTCCCTGACAAAAGTTGAGAACAGCACAAATCCANGGGGGTAAACAGTTAGTTTAGAAGGCAGCTTGGCACCATGGACAACAGTAGTAGGTTCCCTCTGGGATCTGGGCTCTCCTAAGTCATGGGCTTTTGACCAAGTTTGCAGTATCAGGCATGTCCCTTGTGGGGCAGGCCTCATAACCAATCAGGAAGTTATTGGTTACTTCATAACAATCATGCCACTACTGCAGAAGTAGGCACATCTTGCTGTAGCCTGGGATTCTTTAGATGTAACAAGCTCCCACTGGATACCACTAGTGCTGATCCAACATGATGCCCAATTTTAATTATCATCTTCATTGGAGTAATAAACACTTAGCACATTAATAAGGAACACCTTTGGGCATGCCTATGATGGCTTTTCCAGAGANAGTTAACTGAAGGAGTAAGATCTGACTTGAATATGAAAAGCCCACCCCATGAGTGGGAGGGAGGTTGTGCTAGGCTGAATGAAAATCAGGAAAAGGAGATAGCCATCTGAGTGCCAGAATTCCCCTCCTTTGGTTTACTGATCCACTCAGATGTGAGAAGGCTCCTGTCACCATGCCTTCCCCACCATGATAGACTCTATGTGAGCCAACACAAACCTTCCCTCCCNTGAGTTACTTGTTGTCAGGGAGGGGAAGGAGGACAGACTTCTGTGCAGTCCACTGTACTGGCTTGTTTTATGTCGACTTGACACAAGCTAGAATCATCAGAGGCGAGGGAGCCTCAGTTAAGAAAATGCCTCCTTGCTGGGCGGTGGTGGCGCACGCCTTTAATCCCAGCACTCGGGAGGCAGAGGCAGGCGGATCTCTGTGAGTTCGAGGCCAGCCTGGGCTACCGAGTGAGTTCCAGGAAAGGCGCAAAGCTACACAGAGAAACCCTGTCTCAAAAAACCAAAAAAAAAGAAAATGCCTCCTTAAGATGAAGATTTAAGGCATTTTCTTAATTAGTGAAGGACCTAGCCTATTGTGCATGGAGACATTCCTGGACTGCTGGTTCTGGGTTCTATAAGAAAGCAGGCTGAGCAAGCCATGTGGGAGCAAGCCAGTAAGAAGCACCCCTCCATGGTCTCTGCATCAGTTCCTGCCTCCAGNTTCCTGCCCTGCTTGAGTTCCTGTCCTGACTTCCTTCAGTGATGAACAGCAATGCTGAAGTGTAAGCCAAACAAACCCTTTCCTCCCCAACTTGCTTTTGGTTATGGTATTAAATTGCGGCAATAGAAACCCTAAGCCATCCACTCTCTGTTTTTGTTTTGTTTTGTTTTGTTTTGTTTGTTTGTTTGTTTGTTTGTTTCAAGACAAGGTTTCTGTGTAACAGCGCTGGCTATCCTGGAACTCACTCTGTAGCCCAGGCTGGCCTTGAACTCACAGAGATCCTCCTGCCTCTGCCTCCCCAGTGCTGGGATTAAAGGCATGTGCCACCACTGCCTGGCTGACNTCCCCTCTCTATGACCCAGTTACCCCAGAGCCCTGGGCTCCATGCTGTTCTGATCATCTTTCTAATTCACTGGGAGCTCTCTGGCCTAACTGGCTGGGATCAGCTTTCTAATCTGTTCCATCTGCCTCTCCACACTGACTGCATGTTAGTTTTGTCATGGATGCCTGCCTTGAAAATCTCTCCACACTGCCTGCATGTTAGTTTTGTCATGGATGCCTGCCTTGAAAATATCCTGACTGGGGCATCACAGTGACCATGGATTCTCTGAGTGGGATTCGGTTGCTGATTTGATTTTTGTAACCAATTTCATTGTGTTGGAACAGGTGTTTTCAAACCGTAATATACAGCAGAATCTGCACCTTGAGGTCTTATCAAAACTCAGCTTACTGGATCCCACCTCTAGAATTTCTGGAACCCCCAAATTAGGATTCCTAACAAGTTCTCAGGCAATGCCCATGCCACATAGACCCTGACAACACTTTCATAACCAACATGTCACATGAACCCAGCTACNAACAAACCCATGGTATAAGAGGGGACCACACTAACAAAGTGGCCACATTGGGATTCCAAAGAAAGTTCTTTAATGGAGACCTGCAATATAGGGTTTGTGTGCCCTGATCTTTGGTCTTGGATCCCTAAACTTCCATGTATGAACTCTGACCTCCTTGTCAGAGTGTGTGGGGAGGTCCAGAGGCTGCCTGAGGAAAGAGGAGTTTGTGGAGTCCAGCCTCATAGACTTCCTGGCCAAGGGGAACAGCCATGTGAGTAAAATTGTTTGGGATCCTTTTGAGCAGCTACAACACTGAATACCATCACACGACTCCANACAAAGCCACCCTTGAGCAGGAGAATCACCCAGCTGAGCCAGGNCCTAACTCCTGACCAAATCACATTGCATAATACAGTGGTTGCTATTTAAGCCAGTGAATTTGGGGTGCTTTGTCCAGCTGCAATAGGCAACCAGAATCGTGTTGCCAATAGCATTATCCTTTTGTGTGACATTCATGCACTTTACCGTACAAATATTTGACCAATGTCAGAGGAACAGGTTCAAATACGCATGATAGTANGGGCTTGTGAAGGTATGTGACATTTTGTACTATTCCCACGAACTCTGATTGCTGCGGCAATTAAATGTCTCATAGACACACCTCTGCAGCAAAATACGCCGCCACTAGAAACAAGGCCTCCTTGTGAATTGCGCAGAGGCCTGAGCTAGCATCAAGCTCAAGGTTGGGGCTTGTCAAGAGGATGCAGGAAGAGCTGGCCAATTGTGGTGGAGGCTGGAGAAGGTGAAGCCCTTACACAAGGAGGGCTCTGTCTGCTCCTGAGCACAACATGGCTGTTTCTCAAGGTGGAGTTTTGGGCTTGAAAGCAATTTTCATTTTGAAGAAGGGGGTTTTATTTCCTCCTCTCTCCAACTCATTTAAACCTCCCCCAGCCCAAGGGAAATTTTTAGAACTGTATAATAAGGACACTTTCAGAATCGCAGCCTCTTTTTCTGAACGTGTTTCTTATGTAAATGCTATATCAGAGAAACTTCCCTCTGCTTTACACTTCAATCCTGCTTTGAAAACCTGCAAAATAGAAACAGAAAAAGACACCTTGAAAATACATTGAGTTTCATCTGTTTTCCATTTTTACCTAAGACTCCTACAAAAAAAAAGGCCTTTATTCTTCAAGTTAAGATAATTTTAAATCATCTTGTGTAGAACTGGAAGAGTGAAGAAAAATGATAGTTCCTGTGCATTTGTCCANTCCAAACGCATTGAAGGTGAGGCCCTTTATAATAATCTACTAATCTCTGGAAAACTGAAGTGACATAGGGCGGCCCACAGCAGGNCTCAGCCAAGGGCTCTTGTAAGAGGCTCCATCAGAAGCCTGGGTGTCTCTCTCCCCCAGGACACATGCTTGTGGAGGAGAGGAAGCTGCCTGGACTCACAGTTGGTCTTCACTGCTTCCTTTTTAACCCTCTTTGCTCCTCCCACTTNTTAGTACAGTGGTTTGTTTACAGGTCTGTTGCCTGGCCTTGGGACTCAGCAGTGAGGGAGGGAAGGGTTCTTCATCCCTACCCAGAAGCACTCGGCAAGATAGTATTTAGATAAAGAATAAATGAATGTGCTTAACCGAGGAGTGCTTAAATGAACGGCTTTGAATCACAACTCAGGCACTTATTGGCTGCATAAAGACAAATCTTAGAGGGGAGAGAATACTTCAAGCTTTTATAAGGCTTAATATGCATGGACTCCAGACCCTTCTCATTGAACACATTATAATAAAGCANTGAGGCAGAGGGAGAATGGATGCCTGCAGCAGAGTTAGGCTAAGAGAGGTTAAGGAGAAAATCGAGACTCTCCAAAGAAGGGAATCTTTATGTGGGCTTGGTTGCCTCTGGGTGTTGGAGACCACGAGGTTTCCTAGTGGTTGTACCCAGCAGGACTGCATAAGAGGTTGATTGGATCATGGGCCTGGGTACCAGGTGTTTGTAAGGGTCTACGCTTGACTGTAACTAGCAAGGGGGAGGTCTTTTGCTCCACCCCTTGGCATTGTTATTAAATAGACCTTTGGAATAAAGTTCTGGGCCTGTGGATAAGGATCCAGGCCTACTAGAGTCTATCCTGTGTTTTCTCTCTGTTTTCTCTCTCCTCTCTATTTCTAACTAAATCTCTTATCCCTCATTCCTCAAGAGTTCCTGGGGTAAATAAAAGTGACAGCTGGTCTGCCACATCTGGGGATGTGGGGACGGCTCGATCAGTAAAGAGCTGTGCAAACTCAAAGACGGGAGTTCAGACCCCCGGAACCCACACAGAAAGCAGATAATGCAGACAGCCTTGTAATTTCAGTGCTGGGGTGGTGGAGAGGAGTAGAGGGGAGACAGGAGTTGGGAGGGGGACATGGGGGAACATAGGGGATNTGGTTTACTGGTCAGTTGTCTAGTCAACTCAGTGAGTTCTGGGTTCAGGGAGAGACCCTGTCTCCAAAAATAAGATGCCTCTGGCTTTCACCCGCACCTGGACAGGAAGACACACATGAACTCGTACATACTCATACCCCCTCCTGCACATGTGCACAAAAAAATCTTTAGGGACTGTAAGTCAAGAGGGGCTGTGTGAAACAGAAGATAACAATGCAAAGCCAGTTTGAGGTAGTGTCACCGAGTGACTCTACACTCGGTGGCGGGCTGAGCCAGGTTTACCTGTGGCTCCATCCATCTAGGCTGTGGGTTTGTTTCCTTTCCCTCCTCACCTTCACACCTCAAGCCGTGTTCTTTGCCTGGGGCCGGCTGTGGCCACAGAGACAGCCATCTGAATTAATTATGAGAGATTGCTTTTTTTTTCCATCCTCAGAGTCCTAACCAGAAACAGAGGCGAAAGTACAATAATAATTCACTGACGCCGCCGCCACCGCCGCCGCAGGAAGGAAACAGTGAAATCAATCCATTCAAGGGAAGGCCAGGAGAAAATGAGAAGCTGGAGGGAGCCGGTCGCCCCTCAGGCTGACAGGGGGCGCCGCTGAACCAGACCGCCTTCCCTGATCCCTCGCAGGTGTCACCCTGCTTCTTGCACTGCATCGCCCTCTGGCAGGATGCTCGGGCCTCGCCGTTCGCCATCCCACCCAGCCCAGCCCTGCCCCACGGGTGGCGTTGCTCATTGCTCTGGCGCCCCATCCAGAAGGACCCCAGTGAGAGAACAGGGAACCCTACACACACACTCAGGGTGGAGAAAGCCGAGT
>LZPO01044396.1:802649-824550 GCA_001675575.1 Neotoma lepida
CACACTTGCACAGCCCACCCACCACCAATTCATTCATTATGCACTCAGTAGGCTACACGGTTTCTTGGTAATAAGTCTGAAACTACATGGACAAAATAACTGAGTGACCACTTTACTCACTTGCACCAAAATGCCAGGGTTGTGTGTTGAGGTCGAGGTGGAATGGGAGCCTTTGCAGTACCTACGAGTAGCATTTCCAGAGACAAACTATCCACAGACATTCTCTCAAATTGATTTGGGCGAAGAGTATCCCTCTTGAATACTGACTAGACAAAGCCAGTTAACCAGCTGATGTCTCTANATCCATACTGACTAGACAAACCAGTTAACCAGCTGATGTCTCTATATCCATTCACCCCCAAATCAATAAATGCCTGCAGAGTTACTAAGGTGAATAAAATAGTTCATTCTTGCCTTTGAGTTCAGTGTGANAATAGACCTTTAGGAAAGAGTTGGGTGAAAGACTGGTTTATTCCTTCAAAAATAATTGCACGTCTGTCCAACACCAGATCGGGCTCTCGGGACTAGAATATGGTGGGAAAAAGGAAGATATGTACTCCGTCTCCACAGAGCCCATGGCTTAGTAATAAAGGTACCATCCTTTATTAAATTTCCAAGTTANTAGTAGCATGGCAAAAAGGTACATGCTGCTTTGAGAGAACCTAAGAGAACATAGCGAACAACAGAGCTGAGCCTGCTAAGGCAACTGCTGGGCATTGAGACAAGCCGAGCCGCTGGGGGCTGAAGNGGGGGTTAGTTCAGTGGTAGAGTGTGTTTGGCATGCAAGAGGCACTGGGTTCAAGACTTGTTAGCTACCAAGGTTTCTGTAAGCAACTCAGCTTGTTCTCTCAAAAACAGCCACAGTAGTTCTTAGAGGGGACCCTGGCTTAGCCACATAGGTAGAGAAAGAAGATCAATACACAGACTCAGGGCTGTCACCCATGGTCTGTGTCTACCTTCTCTGGCCAATTAATCATTCCATTGAATTTGCAATATATTGAGCTACCAGATCAATAATNGTTGATCCACAGATTCNGGCTGCTTGATGTCTTAATGACACACACTTCAAGAGGCGACAGGCTGAAGGAAGGGCTCAGTCCTTCACATTCCAATCTCCAGAACTCCACAGCGTTATCTTTGATTGCAGCAGATACTTGTGGGGTGTGATTAGGGTTAAGACCTTCAGATGGATAGATTAGATAGAATTCTCTGGGTGGACTGATAATACACAGGAGCCCATCTTCGAGGGAGGCAGAAGATCAGAGGAAGAAAGGGGCACTTCGTTGAATAGGAGTGATGATGTCAGGCCAAGGAATGCTGTGGCCTAGNGAAGCAGCCAGAGCAGAGGGAAGGAAGGAATTTTTCTCTGGAGAATCTGGAAAGCAGTCCCATAGACAGACGTCTTCATTTTGAAGGAGTTTTAAGACTCATTTTGTATTCTGACTTCCAAAACCATCAGGCCCAAACTTGGAGTGCGGTAATTAGTTCCAATATCAATGGGAAATGGACACCACCCCCTGACCTCTGACACACACACACCTCCACTTCATTCTTGAAGACTAGTGAGGCCCTTGGAAGTAATCTTCATGGAGAAGTTGGCTTGATGGGCACTTCCTAACCATCGGGTCTTTCCTGCACCGCCCCTTCTTCTCCTTGACTATAAACTATGATGGTGTGCAGAGTTCCTGAGTAATGAGAACACCATTTGAAGGCAGACTGCTGCTGCTCTGCCCCTGTTCCTCCCTGGGAACATCAGAATTCAATTTCCTGTTCTGACTGTTGCATTAGAACAAACATATTATAGACATACCAATTCATTTTGGGTCACTTTCTTACTATTTTGTATTCTCAAGGAAGTGGGGGTGGCATGCATGTGAGAATTTAAAGCTTTTGCTGACCATGGTTAAACTTTTTTTTTTTCTTCCAGAAGTGTCCTCGGGGTGGTGAGACAGAGATCTTGATGACAACCTCAGGGCATTGGGATTTTGTGGAAGGGGTAGGGAGGCTGTCTGGCAGATGGCACTGCAGTTGCAGGCAGTGTTGAGTGCCTCTTCTTTTAGGTTCAGGTGCATAGGCCTGGTACCTGCCACACAGTGAAGACATGCAAGATCCACACGTATGCTAAAATGTGTCTGTAGTAATGAACGTGGCTCTAGGAAGCAACGGGAATCTGGTGTGACTATAACCACGAAGAACAGCACAGCTGAAGCCCTCCTCTTCTGAGGGGACAGCTATTCACCAACTTCTGACTGTTTGGAGAGGTATCTTTGTACACATCAGTCTGGATGTGTGACGATTGTCTTTAAGGTAAAACAGAAAGTACAGACCAGTGTAGATACAGAGGGCAGTTATGTTTCTAAAATCATGTTTGCATGTGTGTTCAAACATGCTGTTTGTCACTGTGCAAAATTATGTTTCTTACAATGAGTTAAGAAATTGAAGGAAAAAAGTGTTCCATAATTATAGAATATATACACTTTCAACCTGACTTGCTAAAAATCCAGTTGAACAAATTTATGTTTCTCTCATGATGTAAGTAAATTCCTTTTTCTTCGATTTCAATATTTGGCTAATTTTTCTGGAATTTTTTTCGTGCTACTTGTCTTTTTTTTTTTAATCAAGATTACCATTCATATTTGATATATGGGAAGTCTGATTATTTACTGTAAGTTTTTGTTTCTTTTAAGGATTGTCTTTATTTTTGTTTTTTTAATCTTTACTTTCCCATGTGAATTCTGACATTATTTCAGGTCTATATAAAAAATTATTTTAATTATCATTGTCTCTATCAACCTCTCTGGTAACACTGCCTGTAAGAAATCAAGTGGCTCCAGCACTATGAAGCCCAGCCATAAAAGGTAGATCTCTACCTCACTTCTATATTTTAAGTTCTGTGTTTGAGTGGCTGAAGCTAAACTGTACCAGGAAACATAGCTGCAAGAGAGTCCAGGCAGTGTATGTTTTTAGCCTTAATGCTTCTGCAGTGCAAGCTGCAAGAGAGTCCAGGCAGTGTATGTTTTTAGCCTTAATGCTTCTGCAGTGCAAGGAGAAAAGTGAATTTCAAATAGGGTTACAACTTATTAATGGATCATAAAATTGACTTATGTCACAAATGACAAAAAAAGAAACAAAACTGTTAATGAATCATCTTTTATAAAAGCTATACACACATTTATTTTCTATTTTACATGCATTTATAGATCTTTAAGGAGGGAGGAGAGGATATATAAAAGCATCTCTTGGGCTGGGGAGATAGCTCAATGTGTAAAGTGCCTGCTATGCAAACATGAGGACCTGAATTAGGATCCCAAGTGTCCATGTAAAAGCTGAATGCAGCAGCATTCATCTGTAGCCCTAGTGCTCAAGCGTGGAGCCCGGAGCCTCACCAGCCAGCCAGTCTAACCAGAATGGCTACTCTATCTCCAAATGATAGAGGGCAATTCTCAACATCAACCTCTGGCCTCCTCCACACACAGAAACACACAAATGTGTGCACATTTGCACACACGAACATATGCACATTTTTAATTGGGCATACAGTGTGTGCGTGTGTGTGCACATGATGTATGTGTGTGGGTGTGTGCATACCATATTGTATGTGTGGAGATCAGAAGACAACTTTGTGGAGTCAATTCTTTCCTTCCACTTTTATGTGAGTTTTGGGGACCAAAGTAAGGCTCCAGGCTTGTGCTGCAAGTGCCTTTATACACTGAGCCATCCTGTTTTTTTATTGTGGCTTGGGATCAAGAAAGTCTGAAGACTGAGGTACCAGGAGATGCAGATGCTGTGTGCCACTCACCATATTGACTACAGTATCCCTTATTTTGCTAAGGGAGCTTTCTGTAGTTTTAAAAATGTACATTTTTACTTTATGTGTCTATGTGTACCACAGTGTGCGTGTGGAAGTCCTAAGACAGCCTGTATGAACCAGTTCTCCACTTTCTTTAGCTGGGTCCCAGGCATTGGACTGAGGTTCAGGCTGAGCCATCTCGCTAGTGCTTCCTGTATTCTTAGTCTGTTGATAGCTTTAATTTGGAATGAGTATTGAATGCTATATCACATGGTCAAAAGTCTTTCTCCTCTGATGTACTACACCCATGGATTTTTCACAATGCATCATCTTCACATTCTTTAACACTAGTAAGTTCTGTGTTTGTCAAAAGTTGCTACTGTATTCCTAATGCACTCTATATGAACAAAAGGCCTGTATTCTGTAATCTTTTAATAAATTCACAAGAGGCAGGCACTAATACCTCCCCTCCAATAACCCTACAGCAACTAGGGTCTGAGTTGATGTCTGTGGCTCCTGTTGCCACTGAGGGCCAAGTGGATGTCTGGGGTGTGGTTAGCCACCTGAGACCATGTTGGTGTTGGAGGGCCATGCTACCACTNGGGCCATATTGATCTGGGTAGCCTGTGCTGCCACTCAGGGCCATGGTGACATCCAGGCCCAAGTTGCAGCCTAGGGCAATCTCTGGGTCCATCATCCTTACAGCAGCCAGGGGCTGAGTTGATGTCAATGGCTTCTGGTACTACTGAGGGCCGTGCAGATGCCTGGGGTTTGAACAGTCACCCGAGACCATGTTGGCATCTGAGAGCCATGCTTCTGCTGGGGCCATACTGAGCTGGGTGACCTGAACTGCCACAGGGGCCATGGTGATGTCTGGACCCGAGCTGCTGCCAAGGGCCATGTTTGAGTCCATAGTCTTGCTGTAGCTGGGGTCTGTGTTGATATCTGTGGCCTGTGATACCATAGGGGGCCATAGGAATGATGTGTGATGGAATCTGAGGGCCACAGTGAGCCAGTCCACCCTTTCCTGGCCCTAGCCCTTACTGGACACTGCAGCAAGAGAGTTGGCCTGGACCCCCACAGGAGAGCTGGCTCCAATGTCCTGGGCATGGAAGAGCTGGGGGAGAGATGGTTCCACCCCTCACCACAAGCATGGGAGAACCGGCCCTGATGGCATGGGCATGGGAATACTGGCTCTGCCCCTTGCCAGAGTGGGGGCAGTGGCCTGGACTGACCACCTCAGTTACCACCCAGGCCTACATCCAGGGCCTTGTGTTGGCCCACCTTAACATCTACCCCATCTATGACCTGCTGGAACCTGTGAAGGGACTGGTCCTGTGGAATGATACCAGACTCATGGTGGCCACAGGCTATCTGAGAGGAGTTTCAGTGAGAGTCCAGTGATGACAGTGTACCAGAAACCAGAGGCCTTGAACCAGACCAACCACTCATTGCAATGAACATTTGTGAATAAAGCTGATTGGACAAAAGGGTATACTGTGTGACACACTGCGGCTCCCAGTGTCACTAAGACCAGTGGTGTTGGAGAGGTGGNAAAGACAGAGGAGTAAAGAGGGTTTTTGTTGTTGCTGTTTTGATTTTTTTTTTAATTTTCTTTTTTTTGGGGGAACACTGTAAGGTTGAAGGGTGGATATGGGTGGTCTGGAAAATGAGTGGAACTGGCATGAATGATGAGATAGTCCCAATTAATAAAGAAATTGTTACTAAAAAAGATAAAGAAAAAAGAAAATCCCCTCATCTTTGTTATCTTTGCAACTCAAGGACTAATGATAAAATATCTGTATAAAGTTCTATTGAAAGTGGGATTTCAATTCCAATCTTAAGTGACAGTTACTTGAACATGTATGTGCTAAGAATATAAATTATATACTAAAAAGTATCTTCATTGGTTACAGCAATGACAGTGCCTGTTCAGGACAAAGTCATTTCAGCAGTGATCTAGAAACTATTCTTGTATTTTGTTAATGTGGTCATGTTGAGAATTGAAGAATACCTCCCTTGCTTTAGAGCAGCCGAGCTCTGGTGCATCCAGGGCTGTGCTTTAAATGCAGAATTGGAAACTGCAGACTGCACAGTGTGACATCTGCACAGTGTGACATCTGCACAGGCCATTAGACCTGTGGGCCTGAAACCTTGAGTTTTCCTACTTGTCCTATATTTTTCTTTTCACTTTTGAGGAAAAAAACCTTAACTTTTGATGTTTTTTTTCGTCCAAATTCATGGTATCTTTTTATTGTTACATATGTGTAACACACACACACACACACACACACACACACACAAATATACAGGACCCTGCACCCAAAGTGCATGATGTCTTCAGCAACAGGGACTTACCCTCCACTTCTAGGGCGGGGCGGGGGTAACAAAAGGGTAATAGCCTATAATGTTCTGAGAGTCTCTTGGACAACCCTGACCAACTCAGAAGAGGGTTTTGTCAGCCTGATGTTAGGCTTTTTGTTAGACAGTCTATGGTTCTTGGTGGGAGCATTGTCAGCTCAGATAGGAAATTTTATTTAAACTATTTATGTATATTTATACACTGACTTACTTGTATCATAGGTATTTTTAGATAGATAGTTAATAGCATGATTCCTTATGACTTTTTCAGACATCCTTACTGTTATTTTAAAGATGCTTTTAATGGACTGTCTATACAAACAAAACATGTTACCTACCAAATAAGATTTCCAGTAATTTGATCAATGCACATATATACATGTGCACATTCTGCACCATCAATATTTATTAACAGCTATCACAGGGAATAAAATCCATCTTTACAAAGGCAGTGGAAATAATTATTAAACTATGCTAGAGGACTATCCAGGGAGAAGAAAAACATATATATATATATATATATCTAACAAGAATAGCTGACAGCCAACCCAGCCTTATTATACAACATGTAATTCAAACTGGGGTCCCTCCTTCTACCTCCTAAAACAAACACAGTGCCAGAATTACAGAACCTTCACTTACTTAGCCAGAAGCAGTAGGAACCTCAGTGGCAACAGAGAGCAGAAAAATCTACATGGGAAGCAAAGCCATGGCACTGCTTTCTCTGGGGGCTGGATGATGGATATATTTCCTAACTTCTAATATCAAATTTTCTATAATGGGTTATATTATTCTTATAAAGAGAGATCAAACCAGTCAAAATTACATATATATTCATTTACTGCTTTATTTTAAATACTTTATTTGACAAGAACCAAGTGTTTCTGGAAGCCCTTCTCTTCCTCTCCTAAGGAGAGCTGACCTCCATTTCCCAGAGAAGAGAAAAGCAGGACTCCATGGTTTGGGGGTGTGGGGCACACTTCACTGAGATTTGCAGATATGATGCTGTAGGGAGTTCCATAACCTTCCTGACAGCTAAACACAGTATCACCTATAAGGTCTTCACTGCATCATAGCCAATGTCCTCTACAGTGGTAGAAATGGCTCCCCCATATCTAGGGCATAAAGGAAAACAGTGTTTTAACAAAGAAACAGGTGGGGATAACAAGTAGAGTGTTGGTATAAGCCAAGATAACATGGAGGAGGCATCACGATGCAGGTCTCCACGATTTCCAGAAGCATCCACAGTCCACCTTTCCTTCATATTTGTGTGCTTTCTGTTCCTACGAGATTAGCATAAACAGACGTTCTAAACACACAGCAATTTCCCTGGCTGGGAAAGTGATCAATTGCCCACACATGGACTCTTGGCTTATATGCCTCTTTGAGAGTGTTCAAGTTTTGTGAGGAATAGATATTAAGTGTGACTTTGATTTATTTGGAAATCAATGGAAGCACTTAATGAAAACTCAACATTTTCTTTCAAAATCACCATGCCTCTTGAGTAAACAAGTAGAGGCGCATGTAGGGCAGAGTTGAAGCCCTGTTGTGCTGTCCAAATCCCTCACTGCACACTGAAGACAGCAAACGGGGTGAGAGAAACTCTCAATTTAAGTCCCATTTAAAAAGTGCCGGAACATCACTTGCTGACTTCCCCCAACTTGTAGAGTTTCATTAGTGTCTGTGCATGATTTTGAAGTTATTGCTGACACTAGAATGTCACAAAGAAAAATTTCCCAAGTGTTTCCAAGTGGGAACTGGAGACATTGCACAACCCAAGTGTCAAGGGAGCTAGCTACCAAGCCACAGCTAGTGCTCTGANGACAGCAAACTGCTCTGTTGACTCTGGCTTTTACTAGTGAATGATCTCAGACTAAAGGCACAAGCTGCACTGTCAATCAATGGGTGGGAACCAGCTGAAGACGCATTTCACCAGCTGAGGGAAAGCTCAGGGCTCTGGACACACCACCCTGCACCAGAAGATTCCTGGTGGGGAGCAGCAAGTGACAGGGACCGACATCAAATGTACTAGAAAGACTGAAATCTTGGGGGGAAGCTCTGGCTAATCCTAGTAAACTGTGAGCAGTTTCACACACCTGCTCTTGGGTCCCGAGAAAGGGAAGCAGCATGAGACACAAGTCAGCCACCTGGATGGTGGACCTGAGCCGTGTGGCCAGAGGCATGGTGCTGAGCTCAGCCCCAATTCTGGACAAATTAGCAATGATTCTCTCAACGTGCCAAGGTTCTCCCTTTTGGAATCTCCTCCAACCTCGTCCTGTGTCTAGAAATGTCAGTGGGTGCAGTGCGTCACTGGCGGTTAAGCTGAACCCGAGGCACGCATGATGACGATGCTTTGCTTCTGGGAGGAATGTGGGGCTCTTCACTTGATCATCTGTGTCTCCTCATCTGCATCATAGAACTCCTCCTCCTCACTCTCACTCCCCAGGGTGCTGGCCTTGTCCAGGGGCTGAAATGGCAAAGGAGATCTTGTCGAGGCAGTAAAATGATGTCATGACAAAGGAGAATCTCCACCCAGATACTCACATGACAATTTTGTTGTTGTTTTGGGACAGGGTCTCACATAGATCAAGTCACCCTCCAATTTGCTATGCAGCTGCCTCTACCTCCCAAGTGCTGAGTTTACAGGGGTGTACCGGCACTCCCAGTTTTAGATGTTCTGGGGATCAAACCCCAGAGCACCTTATGCATTTAACACAAAAACTCTGCCTACTGAACTATACCCCAGCCCCAACAAATGTATCTTCATGACATCTGCTTTATGTTCTGTTTTGTTTTCAATAACTCTTTTTGCCCAAGTGGAAGACCCGGATGATTACAACAAGTGTCTCTATACCTGTGGAGGATCCAAGGTCTGTAGAGACAAGGCTTCCTCCCCTAATCTCCTGTATGAGTACATTTGAAGGTCAGAAAATGTCTCCAGCAAGGGGCTGTTCAGAGTCTCTGGCAATAGCAGGCTCAGGAGGCCTGAGGTCAGGCCGGTGACACCAAACACGATGAAAGGCAGGGACCACTGCAGGTCCTTCTGTGGGTACAGGAAGTGGAATAAAAACAAACCTATCAGTTCCTTAGCAGGTGACATAAGCAGTCTTGTGACCAAGAACTGCCATGTTTACTGTCTAGTCAGCACATTCCCACTAGACTACACCATACACCATGGTTCTGGTCTTTTGCACTCTAAGATGATTATCCCGGGAAGTCACAGAATGTTTCCTCAGGCATGCAGAGATGGATCTAAGTGAGTCAAAGGGCTGCATGAGAATATGGACTAGAAGCCTTGGACCAACCATCTCAGGCAAGGTACGGCCATGATTATCTGTGAGCTTGGGAGGTCCACACCGGCAGAGTTCACAGGAACTCTCCAGTATAGCCATGGTTACCTGTGAGCTTGGGAGGTCCACACAGGCAGAGTTCACGGGAACAGTACAGCTAGAGTGCAGCCATGGTTATCTGTGAGCTTGGGAGGACCACACAGGCAGAGTTCACGGGAACTCTCCAGTGCACCTTCCACTTGAAGGAGAAGTCTGTTCTATGGTGAGCTCCATGTTCTCTTCACAGGAAGGAGACCCTGGCCTATTTGCTGATAAACTTGGAAGTCGTCAAATGTATCAGAACATTACCGCTGACAGGCCCAAGATTGAAGGAGTAGACACTAAGAGAAAAAGTCCTATGATACACAGAGTTTTAAACTGTCTGAGTGGAATACGGTGCTCCCAGCAATAGCCTCAGAGATTCCAAAGGTATTCTTAGGGCGAGTCAATGTTTTCTTTCAATGCACAGGCTCCCAGCCACAATGGGCTGGCTCTACCTTTTAGGTTATTCCTTCTCAAGATCCTCTAGAAAAGCCCTCAAAGGTGGTGTCAATACCACAGTATTAGTAATATCTTAATGATATTTTATTATATAATAACATTCTGTGATATAATATTTNAAAAAATATTTCGGGATTTTAAATTATGCATATGTGGGTACGTGCACAAATGTGCTGGTGTCCATGGCAGTATCAGATCCCCTGAAGTTCTAGGAGGTTGGGAGCTGCCTGACACGGGTGCATGGATCAAACCAGGGTTCTCTACAATAGCAGGCATGCTCTAAACCATTGAGCCATTTCTCCAGTCTCTTTTATAAATGTTTTAGGATTCAGAGTCTTTATTAGTGTAAATGGGGAAATGCCCTGGACTCTTAGTTATTGATGTAGCGGGAAAAACTCATCTGCAGCCCCAAGGACACAATAATAAAGGGACATTCTGACCCTCAGAAGACAGAACACCATGATGCAGCTGTAGTGTTCTCGGTTACCACACGTCTGACTCCTTTCTGAGACAGCTCAAGGTCCTGTGATTGATCTCATGACTGTCTATCAGTTAAGACACTTGCTGTCCCAGGGCTAAGACAATCTGTTATTTTAAAAGCAGCCCTTATCACAAAAGCTGGGTTCTCCAATAGCTCGTCAGGCTCCACAAACAGGGCTTGGGTTATCAGCAGNACTTTTCCCAGCTCCACTGCTCATGTCTACCCTCTACCTAGCAAAATCAAGAAGAGACCTGCATGGCCCCAGGGCTTTCACAGAGCTTGAGCATTTCAAGGCAGCAAGGATTTGAAAATGGTCACTTGTTTCTCCTGATCCCAAAATGCCAAAGAAGATGGGGCATGCATGCTGCTAGGTGTGTGCTTCTCCTCCAGTTTCCTTTGCCAGTGGTGAGCACATACTCACCGGCCTCTAAAGCACTGTAGAGCTGATGGCAATGCCTACCTCTTACAGCTGCTGTGATGGTTACATGCAGTGACATATGCAAAGTACTAGGATAGAACCCAGCATGCCATAGAAGATCATAAATATTAATTAACTGACTTCTGAATGTCTATGGAAAGGGCTTGCTGGTATCATCAGACCCTGCAATGAGTCCAGATGAACAAAAAGCCAGATCCACCAGGGGAAAATACCCAGTCCATCCACCTGACAGAATAATACTGGGCTCTTCATTGAAAAGGCACAGGATTCACGTTTGTGTAGCTGCTCTTGATTGAACCTGTTCATTACCTCTTTCTACACAAAAGCACACATGAGTTCCAAAGCAGAGAACCAGGAAGAATAGAACCAGGAGGTACAAACCAACCAGTGAGGGTATGAAGGGGGCAATGATCCCGCCAACTCGGGAGAACATGGAACACGCTCCAAGACCAACATTCCTGGAAGGCATAAGAAAAACAAATTAACTAATTAAATAAAATCTTTAAGTTTCAGGGGGACAGTTTAAATATTCTGGATTGGAAGAATACAATAAGCTCCAAATGGTAAATAATTCCTAAGTAGAAGGTACAGTGCTGCCTACTAGACCTTTCTGTGAGACCAAAGAGTTCTAGAGTTGCCACCATATACGAAGTCACTAGACACATGAGACTTCTCAGCCCTGGAAATGTGACTCATGAGCATAAGGGAATAAACTTTTATTTAAAAAACAAGTCTTGTTAGGGTGACCCTGGCTGGTCTTGAACTGTGACAATCCTCTTGTCTCTGCCCCCAGCTCCTGGAATTCAAGATATGAACCACCGTGCTCAGCAGAAACAGATTTATTTTTTAAAGATTTATATTTATTTTTATTGCCTTGGTCATGGTGTCTCTTCACAGTGATAGAACAGTGACTAAGATAATGGGTGATTAACTGCTCTCATGATTGACATATGCCCATGCAAAGTAGGGAAGGCCATCTCTGCCCACAGAAGCACAGTCAACAAAGCCAGATGGCATGAACGGCATGCAGCAACATGAACCCCATACCTGATGACAGTGGGGTACAGCTCAGAAGTGTAGATGTAAACAATGTTGAAGGCAGCACTAATCGTCAGCTTCCCCAGCAAGGACAAGGAATGGCTGTTGACCACTGCAAACACACCTGTGTCTGAGGAAGACAGATAACACTTGTGAAGACGACAGTAAGAACAGGTCTTTCAAATGACACATGTCACTGTGAAGGAGCAAGAAGCATTCATATTCATCTCCACAACCACCACACACACACACACACACACACACACACACACGTGCACACACATGTGGGCACACACAGGCACTCACACACTCACAGTGCTTCTCAATGTCTTGGTTATCCCTGAGGTTTGACACACTGACTGTCATTCAGGAGCATGGAACTTTCACTTGTTCACAAGAAGCCCTGAATACTTCTGTGCTGACAGGAAGTAAGCATGCTTGCCACGGGTCTCTCTATTCCTCATTTATCCCTAGTTCTTACACCTGGCTATTTGTGTTTGCTAGCTTTCCTTCACTGCAATAAATGGCTGAAGTAATCAGCTTGAGAGAGAAGGTTTATTTGGGCTCAAGATTCTAGGGGTTTCTCCATGGCTGGTTAGCCTTGTTGCTTTAACCCTGAAGTGAGGGAAAGCATCATGGTGAAAGTGTATGATGGGGCAACCTGTTCACCTCATGGTGGCCAGGAAGCAAGAGAGGACAAGGAGGCCAGGGTCTTAATATTCCCTTCCAGGGTATGTTTCCCAGTGACCTCATTTCCTCCCATCAGTCCTCACACCTGAACTTAGAGCCCAAACTGTGAGCATATGAGTTTTTGTGGGATATTCAAAATCTAAAATACAAAAGTATTCCATTGAGTTGAAGAATAATCTCATTAAATTTTTGAGAGAAGATATGACAGTGTTTTGTAGAGAACAAAAGATGAAAGAAATTTGGAAAAACTTCTAATCTTTTTTCTCCTCGATTTCTTGTTTGGGTTATTAATTGGTAATTAGATTTGAATTTCTTAATCTATTTACATAAAATGCAAAAATAGTCCAGTTCCACTTCCTCACTAAAATATTATTGATTATCCTGATTCTTTCCTTTATTAACTGGGATTCTATAGTTTTTGCCTGTCAAATATACCGAGTGTCTCCCCTTCAAAAATCCACGCACCTCTGCCTTAAAAACAGCAATCTTCTCCTTGTGAGAAGAAGGCAATTCTCTCACTCTTCATGCCTCCTCCTGTCACTGTCAAATCTGCCACTTCCTCCCTAACTCCCAGCATTCTGGCCCGCCGCCTTCCTCTCCCCAAAGTCATACTCGTGAAGGCCAGCAGCATTGTCCTAATGGCCAGTGTCACTGCCTCTCTCTTCTTGCTTGACATTTCTGCCAAATAGAAGACCTGTTCCCTTCCTTGGGACTATGTGCTTCATGTGAGCCCTTTCCCCTTAACAGCTCACTGAAGTGGCCACTCCTCTGTGCCCTCCACTGCCTCTCCTTTCCAGTCCANCCACCGGCATGCCTCAGCCACTCTCTTGTCCTTACTCACTTTCCATCTTGTTTGCCAAAAAGATATTTCACGCTAAGGTTGGCGTCTTATTTNTACCAGTCTGANTCCCAGAATTCCTGTAGAATAGGGCACATGGTTGGTTACCAAGTATCTGTTGAGCTAAAAGGCACTGGGACTCCAACTGGCAGGAATATAGTGGGGAGAATTTGTGTTCATGCTGCCTCAGCTGCCAGTGAGGAGGGCATATCACACACCTCATCTAAAACTATGTTCCCCTCCTGCTTAACTGTGGGACCGACCTTCATCTACTTTAACATGGTGGGCTTAACCATGTGGGCTGCATTCAAGGCTGCCAAGATATTTGGGGGTGATCTTTGCTGGTGTAAGCAGGACATATTTAAGCTACAAGGTCTTTCTAGAAAGACAAGCCTTGCCTCCCAGCATTTGCTCCAAGGTATGTTTCTAGGATTCTGAGATCACTAGATCTCACTTCTGGTAACAATTTAATGAGATTATTCATTTCTCCATTTAAACCAATAATGAGGACACATGAGCCTCATCATTATTTTCTAGAAAACTGAGTCAGGAAAAGGTACTGAGTAGCACTGACGAAAACAAAAATGTGTAATTGTTTGTGTAAACTCAAGTTCCCAGAAAACAAACAAGCAAGATGCCCGTGCTGAAGACTACAGGTTGGGAACAACGGGTTAGAACTTTGTAATTATGGAGAGTTAGAATGGTACAGATGCACAGTCCAATTATCAGGCTTTCCTTAGTGTGCTTACCAGTCACTCATTCCCCATCCCTGTGTTGGATCTAATATCTCTTGACTGTAAAGAAAAGCCTTTGAAATGTATTCTAGTGGACCAATGTCTTCTACCAACTCCAAGAACAAGAAATAATGTCACTAGAGAGCATCTGAAACCTGTAACAGAATTGTTGTTTTAATAACTTTGCTGTAACCCATCTGCCTGTGGGCNCCACAAATGCAAATAGTAGATGAATTTATTATTTCTTTTATTCTGTGACTAGTAACAGCCTATGTGACTGCTTCCTTGATGGAACATGCTATCTTGGGTGCCCTGAATCTATATAGGTTCCTATACCGTGGTCATTTTTATATTTGGCTCAAGAATAAAATTATCTCTTATTCCTCTTGAGGTGTGTTGACTTTTAACTGCAAATGACTTTTGGTAAGGATGGATTTCCCTCACACCCTGCCCCAAGCACAGTGGCATCTTTCAAAACCACATGGAAGCACCCTACATCTTTACTAACAGGACTGAAGATTGCCATCTGGAAATTTAAATTCACATGGAGGACACAGAGACTGTCATCTAACCCCCACAGGGTCCAAAGCTGTAAGAGGATTCCCACATGAGGTGGAAGACACCTCCAGCCACGCACACCTGGGGAGGCTGGCTCTGGCCACAGGCCAAAGCAACCCCATCTGCTGCTTGAACCTTCTCTCCTCTGCTCCTGCCAACACACCTGCAGTCACCTCTTGGGGGGAATCCACCTCTCCCCCAAGACGGTTTATGTCAACAGCAGACAGCTTTCTTTGTTAAGATTCCTGCTTGTGCAGCTGCTGGGCCGCTGGCTTTGTTCCAGAAGGCTCTGAAGCCACTGAGCTGGTCCCCTGCCTTCCTGTTCTACATTACCAATGAATGGTCAAAGTGTTGTTTGGGGAAAAAAGCAAGTGACTTAAAGGAAAAATTAAAATGAAGTTAGGTTTTTTAAAAGGTGGATTTGCATAACACTTGCATCTTTCCATGTACTGAACTCCCTAAGGTCATAACTTATCTCCGACGATGCAACTTTGAAGGACTGCATTTTCAGGACTTTCAGAAGCCCTTTTGGGGCCATCAGCATAAATGCCTCTTTTGTCCATTTATTATTGAGTTGTAAGATCCATTCTCTATTTTTGATTCAATCTTTCATCATGTATATATTTTACGAATCTTTTCTTCTAGTCTGTGTCTTACTTTTTTTCTTTGAGGGTGTTTTAAGAGGCTCATGTTCCCTCGGTGTCCAGGTTGGCCCTGAACTCCTGGCTAAAACAATGGTTTGTTGGTTCCAAATAAAAACATCAGCTCAGTCACTTTCTTCTTCCACTGGATGATCATAAGCAAATTTGTTTTGTTTTGTTGTGTTGTGAGACAGCTGTGGTTATGGGTAGCTCAGGCTGTCCTTGAACTTGCTGTGTAGCCAAGGTTGACCTTGAACTCCTGGTGGTCTCCTCTCCTCCTCCTCCTGAGTACTGGGATTACAGGTATGTAGCAATACACCCAGGTCTCTACAAGCAGATGTTTGGCTATTCATATTTATAGACAGTAAGCTAGCTATATGTCCTGTAGTATAATACAGCAGGCAGACACAGAGCCTTTGCCTTACTTTTGCCTTTTCTTTTCCTGGTACTCAACACTGAACCCAGGCTCTCAGGAATGTACTTTGCTACAAAGTCACACACCAAGCTCATTTGTTTTTTATTACATTTATTTATTTTTTTGTGTGTGTGTATGTGTGTGTGTGTGTACATGTGCCTGGGCATGTGTGGAGGTTGGAAGACAACTTTCAGAAGTTGGTTGTCTACTTCTATAATGTGGGTCATGGGGACTGAACTTGGAGTTACCAGGCTCTGTAGCAACCTGCTGAGTCATCTTGCTAGTCCCAATTTGTTTCTTAAAAAACAAAAAACAGAACAAAGCATAATTCTATCACCACAGTCTCACCTTTTCTAGAATTCCACCTGAATGAACTAATAGTTTGTAGACTTTGATGTCTGACTTCTTCCACTTAGCATAATAGAGGCACTCACGATGTGTTAAGTCACAGGCCACATATCATTGTTGAGTAACAGCCTGTGTGGGTGGATAACAGTTGGTCATCAGCTGGGTGGCATTTGGGTTCCTTCCAGCTTGGGTCCAGTGTCAGTCACTTTCTGAGCACTCGCAGCAGAGCCTTCCTGTTCCCATGCTTCACCTTAAGCAAGTGTCTGTGGCACTGGCTACGGCAGTTGGAGCTTTGTCACTGGCAGTACTCACTATGATCAGCTATCTTTTCCATTTTGGGCTGTTCTGATGTGTGTATTGGTACCTCAGCACAGATTTGTCATTTTCCTAATGTCTGATGGATTTAAACATCTCTTTCCATACTCATTTGCCATTCTAACAACTTTGGGGAGAATTATCTGCTTAATTATTTTGTTGTTATTACTATTATTACTATTATTATTATTGAGTTTTAAGATTCCTTTCCCTATTTTGGATTTGATCCTTAATTATGCATTATTTACAAGTATTTTCTCTTGACCTGTGTATTACTTTTCATCTCTTTAAGAATGCTTTTCCTTTGTTTGAAGAGACCTGTCTCCTTTAATTGGCCCTGAACGCCTCAGCCTCTAAATAGCTACGACTGTAGGCACACACCATTACACCTGGCAACAGAAACTTTTTGCTGTTATTTGTTCATTTTGTTTGTTTGTGACAAGATTTCATGTACTCCAGGGCTAACCTTGAACTTACTATACAGCTGAAGATGACCTTGAACTTCTGTTCCTCCTGCCTCCACCTCCCAAGTGCTGGGATTACAGGTGTGTGCCACCACACTTGGTTTTTATGTGGTTCTGGGTGTTGNGGGATTAAACCCAGGGTTTAGTGTGTGTTAGGCAAGCATTCTATCAACTGAGCTACATCCCTGCCCAATGGAGTCTCCTTTTTGTTTGTTTGTTTTTGAGACAGGGTCTCATCATGTAACCCTGGGCTTCCCTGGGACTTGCTTTGTAGACCAGGCTGGCCTAAAACTCAGAGCTCCTCCTGCCTCTGCCTCCCGAGTGCTAGAATTAAAAGTATGTGACATCATCACTGGTAAGACTCTTTTATAAAGTGTGTGTTTTGATCAAGTCTAGGTTATATTTTTTTCTTTTAGTGTTTTTTGTGTATTAGTTAATAAATCTTTGCCTGGCTGGAGAGGTGGCTCAGTGGTTAAGAGCACTGGCTGCTCTTCCAGAGGACCCAGGTTCTATTCCCAGCACCACATGGTAACTCTCAACAGTCTGTAATTCCAGTCCCAAGGGATCCAAAACCAATTGCTGGTCTTCGTGGGCACTAGGCATGCACATGGTACACAGACAAATATGCAGATAAAACATCCATACACATAAAATAAGTAAATGAATTCATTTTTGAAAGGACTAAAAGTATTTTTTTTAAAAAAAGGAAAAGAAATTTTGACTAACCTAGTCACTGCTCTGCTCTCTTGTTTACTCTTGAAGAAGTTGTGTAGTTTCAGATTAAATAGTTATAATTATAGTTTTCCTTAGTTATAATAAAAGATAAATTAGATGAAAAACTTTAGACTCACAAAGATATGATAGATGATAGAATGTTTTCTTTAATTTTGCCAAATATAAATAAATTAGATATCATAACTATAATTCTTACTTGGTAACTGTTTTGTTAAATGTAATTTTATTATGTTAAAATTAAAACCTTCCTTTTTGATTAGACAGAAAAGGAGAAGTGCTGTGGGATGGTCTTTCTGTACGCTGTGAATATGTGTTGCTAATTGGTTAATAAAGAAGCTGTTTTGGCCTATGGCAACACAGGATAAGAATCAGGTGGGAAATCCAAACAAAGATACAGGGAGAAGAAAGGTAGAGTCAGGGCAGATGCTGTGAGCCTCCAGGGGAGCAAGATGTAATGGAATACAGGTAAAGCCACGTGACACATGGCAATACATAGATTAATAGAAATGGGTTAATTTAAGATGTAAGAGATAGCTAGCAATAAGCCTGAGCTATAGACCAAAACATTTGTAATTAATATTAAGCCTCTGACTGGTTATTTGGGAGAGATTCATCTGGCTACAAGACCTGGCATCCATTTGGAGTTTATTATTGCATATGATATGACTTCTATCATTCACAGCTGTGGTTCTTTTTAATATTCAATTCTTTCCCCTGATCTATCCTATCAATAACACACTATCTTGATTACTATAACTGTATAATAGGTTTAAAGCAGATAAATTCTACAACTTTGTTTTTCTTGATATTAATTATTTTGGCTAGTCTAGAATCCTTTGATTATTTATAATGTTTTTGCACAAATTTATCCTATGAATAAAAAAATCTTCCTGATATTTGATATTGTGCTAAAGATAAATCAGTTTGGCAAGAGATAAGGGTTTATGTAAGTTCTTTGAGCATGGTGATCTCCTTATCTGTGAGTATTACTATTGCCAATTCAATTATTCAGCCCTCTTTAGTTTCTACTAGCAACCTTTCATGGTTTTTAATGTTATATACACTATAGAAATTTTATCTCTAAAAATTTCTAAATTTTATTACCAGTACCATTATTTAATTGCATGTTAGATTATTTGCTAATATATAGAAATAAAACTGTGTGTCACATGATTCTGACAAGCTCATTTATTAATTCTATTTTTAAATTTAAATTTTTTACCTGTGTGTGCATATATGTGTGTGTAGCATAGCATGTGTGTGGTGGTCAGAGGCAATCTCTGTGAGTTTGGTTCTTTCCTTTCACAATGTGGGTTCCAGGGACTGAACTCCAGTCACCAGGCTTGGCAGCAAGCACCTTTGCTGGCTGAGCCTTCTTGCCAGCCCTCCTTTATGAATTCTATTAGATATTAGGTATTTTGTTCATTGTTCAGAGTTCTCTATTGTTTCACTCTGTCTCAGCTCGGGTCCCTTTGTTCTCAGGATCTTACTGCATTTGCTGGTATGTTCTTGACAATGTGCCATAGAGAATGGGCATCCTGATCATAGCGAGAATTGTTCACTTTTTCTGTGGTAAACGAAGGATTGGCTAGAGATTTTCCCTTGATTCTACTTGTCAAGCTAAAGAAATTCCCTTCTGCTTCCAGCTGCTAATATTTCTTACAGTGGATGGGTGCTGAACTCTAAAAAGTGCCTTTTCTGCTTGGACTGAATTATCATGTAACTTTTTTCTTTCTGGATTCTTAATATGGTGAAATACCACTGATGAGTACTTGTGTTTGAGGGTAAAGCTTGCTTTTGTTTGGCTTAGGCCTCAGGGTAATTGCTGGCCCAATGTGAATTGCTGGGAAATCATGTGAACTGGAATTTCTACTCCTTTATGTGTTTTATAGACCCAGGAGCAAAACCATCAGGGCTTGCAGCTCTCGGTGGGAATGTTTCTAACCACACATTCAATTTCTCTTGCAGACAAAGGGCTGCAAAGGTCATCTGCTTGCTTTCACACATGCTTTCTTGGTTTGTTTCTCTAAAGACTGTACATAACTTGGATTTACTAGTGTAAGAATATTCACAACATTTTCTCTTTAATGTCTAAAGTTTCTTTAGTGATGGTCCCATTTTCATTTCTGATATTTGTGATCCATGTCTCCTTATTTTTTATTAGTTTGGAGGGTTATTAATTTTAATTGGTCTTAAACAAGAGGCTTTTGATTTCCTTGATTTTCTCTACTGTTTCTCTGTTTTCATTCCTTTTTTTTCNTTCTTATATTTATAATTTTCATTCTTATGCTTGCCTTCTGTTTAACTTGGCTTTCCTTTTAAAAGTTTATCTTCTAGAGACAGAAGTTGAGATTACTAATTTGTTCTCTTGATCACTGATAATTATATAAATGTTGATACCTAAGCCTTGCTTTTTCTACATGTCATGAATTTTAATATTGCATATTTAATTTATGGTTTAACTAAAATATCTCCTAACTTCCTTTGTTATTTTATTTGACCCATGTGTTTTTAAAAGAGTATTGTTTAGTATTCAAATGTTTGAGGATTTTCCAGATATCTTTTTAAATTAATTTTTAGTTTAATTCCATTCTGGTAAAGTAATACTTTTATAAGTCTTCAATCCTTTTAAATCTATTTATTTATGTTTCATGGCCCAGACTACAGCATCTCATCACAGACGGACTGTGGCTCTTTGAACAGAAGTCACGTTCCCTCGCCATAGGGTAAAGTGTGGACAAATCAGCTGTGTTATGCTGGTTGTATCTCCATTTTCTGCTTTTTCAATCACTGCCTCCGCTATTGAAGGAGCAAGTCTAAGCTCTGCACAGTTCTGCTTTGGGTACTCTGAATGTTTTGTGAGAGGCACACACATGTAGGATACTTACACGGTCATTAACTGGCCACTCTTCAATCATATGTTTAAGGTTTCATCAACTAATGAGGCTTTCAGTCATCATTTCTGCAGATAACTTTTTTCCCTGAGACCACAGTTACATGTCAGGCCACCTGATACTTTACCACAGCTCACTGATGCTCTGTTAGATTTTATTCAATTTGTCTGAATTTAAATTAAATTCCATGGTGAAGTTTCTTTTGCTATGTCTGCGATCCATGGGTCTCTTCTTCCGTCACATCCAGTCTGCTGTTGGTCGCATCACTATTGCTTTCGCATGCTGCATGCTGCATGCTTCCTCTTTAGATTTTCTGTCCGTGTCTTCTTTATGGCCTCNTTCTTCTGCTCCTTCCAAGTATACTTTTGTCTGCTTAGGCACATGGAGCATAGTTATAGCAGCTGCTTGCACTTGTTTACTTTAACACAGGGAACACAGTTACAGTAACTGCTTTGACATTCATCTACTTAAGCACACAAGTCACAGCAGCTGCTTGGATGTTCTGGCCTCCTAGGTTTATCACCTGTGCACCTCTGGGCTGTTTCTGTGGATCTCGCTCCTTGTGTGGAGGTTTTCTCCCGCTTACATGTTGTGCCTGGAAATTCTGACTGAAAGCCATGTGTGACAGTTCCCTGGCCCGGTGTTGAACTCCGTTAGTGTCTTCTAAATGCTACTTTGACTTTGCTCTGTGATACAGCTCAGTTACTCAGAACTGGTTGATCCTGCAGTGCTTGTGTTGAGTACTCTTAGGGCAAATAGCCTTTCACTTAGGGCTATTTTGGTCCAGGTTGTCTCCTCTAATGCTTAATGTCTAGCTAAAGAATGCATAAGGCACTGATGGCCCTGGGTTCTAGGGATGACTCTGCCTGCTATTGTCTGATGATTCCCCCACTCCTATCTGGTGGTCCTTCCCACTGCTGTTTCATTGTCCTCCTTACTCCTGGCTGGTAATCCTCCCGTCTCCTGTCTGTTAGTCCTTCCTAGTCCAAACTCTCCATCTTCCCCACTCTCATCTAGTGGTCCTCCCCAGTTCTATCTCATGATTCTCCCCACTCATGCTTGGCAGTCCTCCCCATTCTGGTCTGGCAGTCCTCCCTGCCCCTGTCTGGTGATACTACCAGTTCTATCTCATGCCCCTCCTCACTCACACTGGGCAGTCCTCCCCACTCCTCTCCGGTCTGGTGATCCTACCCAGTCCTATCTCATGACCTCTTCACTGCTGTCTGACAGTCCTCCCCATTCATGTCACTCCTCCCCACTTCTGTCTGGTAGTCCTCCCCACTTCTGTCTGGTAGTCCTCCCCACTTCTGTCTGGTAGTCCTCCCCACTT
>LZPO01044396.1:824645-835462 GCA_001675575.1 Neotoma lepida
TAGTCCTCCCCACTTTTGTCTAGTAGTTTTCTCCTGTCCTCAGGACTGTGCTCCTACACAGAGCATGGAGGATTTTTCTGAAGATCCCTGAAGGTCTTCCTCTGTGTATTTTACTCCTCTCAATACTTTTGCCCAGCAACTTCTAGCCACCGTAATATCTATTTCTCAGTATTGTTGCCTAGCAACTTCTAGCCATGCTTCATATCTATTTCTCTGATTCAGTAAGTTGCCAAGATTTGCTGCACCTCCTCTCTGCCTTGTGTCCTGTGTCCTGGAGATCCTGAGCAAGGACCCTCTTNCAGCCAACCTTTGTCAGTCTCCCTCTCTCGGGGATCATTGTCTGATGGCTAAATATGAACATTTTAATGTACGTTTTATAGTCTTTTATAGGTTTTTTAGTTTTAAGTGGGAAGACAGCTCTCTCTTACTGTCACTGCTGACAGTTGAAGCACTTGGCAGTTTTCCTGAGGCACTGTTGTTCGTTACTTTTGCATCACTAAGTTTCCTCACTAGATTTCAAACTGTCTGAGGCCAGGAAGTGGGCCTGGGTCCTGGACAGGATCTTGTATCCACAGATGATGGAAAAGTTAGGACAGAGATGGGCAGACAAGTCTGAGGAAGCTGAAACACGCTGGCCACTCTGGAGAGTTGAAGCACACACTCTTCAACTGCCATGCTACTGATCTGGACGTGCCCAGATCTTCCAGAGAGACCACAACTGCCATGAGCCTCACCTACAGGTGATCAGTGCTACCTACAATCCCCACCAAGCCTGCCACTGCCGAGTTAAGAACTGACCCTAACCACAGTGTTAACGCTCAGACACCGNAGCTTCCCCATTTGTAATTACGTTGGTTAAGGCATCCCCATGAGAGCAATGGCTGCGGCTGTGAGTCAGCAAGGCCTGAAATTCCAGCCCCTTGTTATAAGGCTGGACACATTACCTGACCAGTCTGAATTTTAGTTTCCTTACGTGATAAGTGACACATAATGACCTACTGTGTACAGAGAATCCAGCACGTAGTCAACACTCCATAAATGACAACTAATACTGTAAGATGTAAGATGAATTAGGGCCCTCCCCTAAGCAAGAATATAGACCAAATGAAATGCCTGCTGATCAATCTGTGTACAATTGTAAATGGCCCCTGCTAACATTCCTAGAGGAGTTTTACCAGAGGCCAACCAGTAAGAGAACACATATGGATAGGAGGCATCTCTCTAACACAGGCTGAGGGGACTTTTAGATCAAGGGCTTGGTCCAGATGTGTTTCTGGTTTGGGGAAATTTGGGAGTATTTGCACATACATAGTGAAATGTCTTGAGGATAGGACCCAAGCCTAAGCAGGGTATTTATTTGTGATTTATAAACACTGTACACACATAACCAGTAGGCAATTTCATACAATACTTTCAGTGTACTTGTACTGTGACTCATCACATGAGGTCAAGTGTGGAATCTTCCATGTGGGACATCATATTTGTTAGTGCCCAAAATTCTCAGTGTTGAAAGTTTTGGATTTTGGAACATTTTAGGTATCAGCTATGGTGATATTTTATTTGTGCTCTAACAAATAAAACTTATCTGGGGATCAGAGGACAGAGCCAGTCACTATATTAGACATAGAGGCCAGAGAGTGGTGGCACACACCCTTAATCCTATCATTTGGGAGGCAGAGATCCATTTGGATCTCTGTGAGTTCAAGGCCACACTAGGAACAGAGCCAGGCATGGTGGCACACACCTTTAATCCCAGCACTTCAGATCTCAGGTCTTTGCTTGGGAAGCACACATACCTTTAATCCCAGGAAGTGATGGCAGAGCAGAAAGGTATATAAGACGTGAGGACCAAAATGTGAAGCTTTTTAGCATCAGTTCAACTGAGACCCTCAGGGGTGAGGACTNAGAAGCTTTCAGTCTGAGGATTCGGGGAAACCGTATCGGCTGAGGAGTTGGCGAGGTGAGGCTGGCTGTGGCTTGTTCTATTCCTCTGATCTCTCAGTTTTCACCCCAATATCTGGCTCTGGGTTTTTTATTAATAAGACCTTCTAAGATTCATCTTACAATCAGCTTTTTGGATTAGGGATATTCAACTTATAATTGTAAATCACAGGCTACAAAATACTAAACATCTGGTCTTTAGCTTATTTTCTATGTCTCCTAGAGATATATTGTCACAGTGTCCACAAATGCCCCAGAAACTGAGAGCCATAATCATATGCAGATGCTAAAAAGAAGTCAGTGGTAAAGGGCACCTGAGTTGGCAGAAAGGAGAGAATGCAGGTGTGCAATGCTTAGTGGGGAACACTCAGGGAAATGAACAGGAGCACAGTAGAGAAAAGAGTTGTCTTCAAGCTCACATGAGCTGCTAATAGAAACTCCTAGGTCTTTTTCTTAATACATACTTACCAGAACTTTCAAAACCCATAGTTTAAAACTCTGAAAAACAGATTTAAAATAAACCAAACAAAACATTTTAAAGGGTAAATATGAAAGTTTAAAGAATTTTTTAAGCTCAGAAAAGATTCCAGAAAGAACAGCAAGCATTAGGCACAAAAAGTTGGCCATCTGTTCTCTCCTTCTAGTGATGAATCAAATGAAAGGAAATGGACTCAGCCGTTGTGGGAGAGGATCATTCTAGCAGTCATGATTATTAAAAACAGAAATCATTTACTAAGGGACATTATAGAATTTCTTTCCTAGGAAATCTTGAAAAACTGACAGGCTGTCCACGTTTTCTAAGCATAACAGCTGCGTTATATTCCCTGAGCCTGTGGAAAACACTGCTTCACTGTGTCTCAAGCTGTGTCCACCAAGGGGCACAACCCACAGAGGGGTCCAGAAGCTCTCAGGACAGATGGAGATGAAGAGAGATGGCTAATCTGGATAGAAGATCACTCATGTGTGTTAGGAAGGGTCCTGTGCAGAGTCCTAGAGGTGGGATACCTGAATGTGCAGAGAAGTAAAGGGGGAAAGAAGACATCCCTTGGCCTGGCTTCCAGAGGTGGGAAGAGACACAGCAATGGTTACAATACTAGACCAAAGCTTTGCTCTCTGAGATAATGCATAGATTGTGACTGTTCTGGTAGAAAACTACATTCCCAAGTTGTCTATACAAAACAAGCTCTGCTGAGCATAAAGCCACCCTTTATCTTTTGCCCTAGACAAACAACATGAGGGTGCTGGCACTGGCAGAGGATAAGAAATGGGCAAATAGTCTGAGTTCTCCAGTTTCCATGAGTTGATAAAGATCCCTGTACAGCTGTTGCACAATCCTGGCCTAAATCATTGTTAAAGCTGGAGAACAGCCTGTGTGGTTCACAGCACAGACCGTCAGGTGGTGACTGACAGTGGAGCAGGCACACTGGAGGGTCAGGAAGTATGGGCAACCTGGAAGGCTCTGGAGACGACTAGGAACAACTCCACCTCAAGGAGTAGCAACTTGCGGAGGGGCACTTAACATGCAGGCTCTTCTGTTGGGGATGAACAGTTCATGGTTTCCAGAAGTTACCAAACTTTATGTCAGACTATCTCCATGATTCCCACTCAGAGCACAAGAGCCATATGACAGCAATCAAAATTCTAAAACAAAGAGCAGGGCATTTGTAGCCCATGTGCCCTTGTAGCAAAGCTGTTAGGACCCTCCTCACTGAAAACCACACCTCTCTGTGCAGGAACTGCCATGCTGTCAATGTGCAAGTACCAAAAAGGAACACGAAACAAAAAAGCTTGGAAACTTTCAAGTACCTATGTATTTAATACATAGTAACAGAATCTCTTCCTTTTTTATTGTCAAGAGAGAATCTTGTTATGTAGCTCAGGCCTGCCTCTAATTTGCTATATAGCCCAGGTTGGCCTTACACTTGAGATTCTGCTGCTTCAGTCTCNTAAGCGCCGGAATTGCCAGCACACACTGCCATATCTGGCTTTAAAGCATTTCTGTATAGGGGTAACTATGTTAAATGGGGTGACAAAGAGATATTTATTTTTAGATAGGGTCTCATGTATTCAGGCTGACCTCAAACTTATTATGTAGCCAAGGATGGTCTTGAACTTCTGATCCTCCTGCCTTCATCTCCAGAATGCTGGGATTACAGATTGCTACCATGCCTAAATTTTGGGGNTTTTTTTTGTTGTTGTTGTTTTTTGTTTTTTTGTTTTTTGGTTTTTCAAGACAGGGTTTCTCTGTGTAGCTTTCACGCCTTTCCTGGAACTCCCTTGGTAGCCCAGGCTGGCCTCAAACTCACAGAGATCCACCTGCCTCTGCCTCCCGAGTGCTGGGACTAAAGGCATGTGCCACCACCGCCCGGCCATGCCTAAATTTTATATGGTCCTGAGGATTGAACCTAGGGCTTATGCAGTCTAGACAGGCACTCTACCAATTGAGCCCCATTACCACCCAAAGGAACATCTTCTGAAGCTGTGTTGTGTTGTAAAGCTAAAGAATTATAAAAATACCAAAGCTTCTTACAGATATACTTTATTTTTTAAATTATGTCCATCCAATTGCTTCTATGTGCATGTGTGTGTACCACAGCATGTATGTGGAAGTCAGAGAACAACTTGTGGGCATTTTTCTCACCTCCATTATATAGGTACTAGTGATCAAATTCAGGTCAGAAGGCTTGGTGGCAAGGCCTTTACCAGCTGGAGCATCTCAGCAGCCCTTATTCACACTTGAAAACGACCAAGAGCGCAACCATTGTGATAGACAGTGAATACAACTCTTATGGTGTTGCTGTTACTATTATTAACTTTAGGGTACCAGATGGAGACATTCAAGGGTTCCAAAGTTACCTTTGAGAACCAGTGTCCAATCTCCAGGCCTGAGATTGGCTAGTGTGTGGAGTTTCATTTGCAGCTTGGAAGAAGTTTCTTTCAGTGCAGAAGAGGCCTTGGCCTTCCCCATCATCAAGTAAACAACTCTAACGTCACCAGTGCTGCATCCCAGACACCCCAGATGGTAGCTTAATAGCCTGAAAGAATTAATAGCACACCTCCGAGCACATTATTCACTCAGAGAATGGTTCAGGCAATGCAAAGAATCTGGCCCATTATAGCCCACACAATTGCTAAATAATATGCAATCATAGAAATGAAGCATGGCATATGGTAATCGCTTTACTATATTGAGATTCATTGTAATAAAAGCNCTGTTCAAAGTCCTCATGGAAATTTGAAAGGCATACCTTTTTTTTCTGGAAGAAACATCACAATAAGACAGGCCAGTCCTCCAAGGCACAGAAATGCTGCTAGTGTCCGCTTTCGACCAAACCTAAAGAATAGAAGGAAATCATGTTTCTCTAAAGAATCTTAGAAAGTCATCTTCCCTTACCGCCAGCTTTCCTATTTTAGTGTCCTTGATTTAATCTTTTTTTTTTTTTTTTTGAGTGGCTGGTCAGGAGACAGATCAAGATCTACATAAGCATGAAAAGGGAATTCAGTGGATGGCAGGATCAGATCATGTACACAGGGAAGAATCATTGTGTTTCCCAGAGTGTGTGCTGCGGCAGAACTGTCTTAAGGGCATGTCACCTGTTACCTCCCTCAGTCCTAATGATAAATGTATAACATGTGCGGTCACACTCTCCATCTTTTAGAGACTGAAACTGAAAAAGAGAATGGAGTCCTCTAGTTTGTTTTAGTCTCTGGTTACCTGACTCTTACGGGGTTGGACGTTTTAAATACAGGATTTGGTGGGCCTTTTTTGTTTGTCTTTGTCTCAATGTTTTAGAAATATAAACAGGAAAAAAATCTTTGTTAGTGGTTTCTATTTAAGTAAAATGTACTACACACGTAAGAGGTCCAGGCTTAGAAGAAAGATGCTACATTAATCTCCACTCTCCAAGGGACAGCAACAGGCCAGGTCCTCTGCTAGGAACTTCAGTATTTACCTGTAATTCTGATAACTAATTTGTCAGGGTATTTTTAGGATTGCTGGTTTTAGAGTCATCATAAACAGTGGGGGAACTTGCTGAAGTCAGAAAGCTAACACATGGCTCAGACTAGACTGAAACCCAGGTCTGCTTGACCCCAAAGGCACCGACCTTGTCCCCTTCAGATTCCAGCCCTGCCTTGCGGCAGCAGCTGCTAAAAAGCAGGAAAGGTCTGGTGTCTTCTTGACAGCGATTTTCAGGTTATTTTTAACATTTAGCACAGAATGGCTTTTGAGCAACATTGACCATGATAGGCAGGCCCTAGGCAAAGGCTACTCCTATGAATAGTTTCCTGGTGATTCTAGAAATGGCCATTAGAGGCATACACAGGAACCTATGTACTCTTAGAGGGATGCTGAGAGTGATGGCTGGCCTGCTTTTGGGATCATGATGAGAGTAAGTGATGGTCACTAACAGAAGACTCAGACAAGGCTGCCTGGGAGAAAAACCTCCAACTGAACAGGATCCTGCATTTGGGCTGCAGGATTCTCAGCTGCAGCATGCTGGCAGGTGTGGCAGAAGAGTCNGGATATTACAGCTCACGGCCCAATGCTTTTCTGACTTTTTCCTTCTGCTCACCAGCCCACTTCTGTGCTCAGTAATGTTTTACTCTTTGCTTTTTAAAAATAAACAGGAACCTGGGACAGGTTGGCAATTAACATTTGTTTCTTGATCCTTCTCTTCATCTCTTCTTCAGATACTGGCCAAAGGCTGAGCATATTTTCCTTGGCACTCCGGATAGCACTGTTTCCCTATCCTCAAAAGCCATTGCATTCTGTCTCTCCCGCCCTCCACTCCTCTCCGCCGCTGCCTGGATTTCCAGCCTGCTTGCCCTGTTATTTTTCTTTCAAACTCTAAGAAAATTGTCCTCAAGCTTCCTTCCAAGTGCTTTCCTAAATTCTTTTATTGAGTCTAAATAACCCCAAAGGAACCTTGGTTTCCTGATTACTAGTATCATGATGTGCAATGTTATGGGTTGAAATGATAATGTCTAGACAGTAAGAAATGGCACAAACTCAACTGGTTCCTAGCTCACTAAATAACAGAAGGGATAAACAGGCCAGGATGTGGATCTCTAGAAGATAACATTTGAATTTCACTCTCTTGCTCACAAGCAGCAAAAGCAGGTTGTACTCTGCCCCTTCTAAGTAGTTCTTAGGAGGTAGGAAGTCTTTCTAGTTCTATCAGGTTTTGTCTTGTCTTCCTGCTTATAAGACCTTCTGGATTCTGAGTTGATGGGATTCTATCTACATGGAGTAACAAGCACACCGTTCAGGCCTATGAATTTGCATAGATTACTCAACACCCCTCAGATGGTAGTACCTTTTACACTGAGTTAAGGCCTACATAAGCATTCACATACACAAAACTCAAGAACTACTACAATAAAAAGTGAGCTTAGCTGCATTTAGCCTGAGAGAAACTCTGATGGACAGTGCTGGCCATACACTGTCTCTGACCAAAAAGCCTAACAAGTAGGAATGAGCATAGGGGAAGAATGTGTGTGTGCTCCAATCCACAGCCTCCATGGTATGCCTCCTTATCATCCATACTCACCATCTTTGGTTGATCAGGTAGATGCAGAGAGGGTAGGATGGAATCTCTATGAGGCCAGATAAAGCCAGGTTGGCATAAATACTGCCCCCGAGGTCACCTGCACTCAGGGTGAGGCCATAGTACACCAAGCTGCACACAAACCTGCATTGGGAATCAAAGGACTGAGAGGTGAGAGAAAAGTCATAGGGCAGAAATAAGATTTTCCCGGAGAGATTAAACCAGTTCAATCTAAAACCCTCTGCTGCAAGGAATGAGCTTCACTCTCCCACTGAGCTTTCTATCTTAATCTAAACTTTCATCCTATTAAGAAACAAAGGCATACTGGGGCTTTGGGAGTGATTTATGTCTATGTGTTATATAAAGCAAATGAATGGACAGTTCCTGCTTGAGGAAAGACATTGTTTTTGCCTCCTCAAGCATTTTTGCACTGAAGTGAAAACAATGGCCCTATTCTTACTTTATTGGGTTCAACAATCTAGGGAACACTGGCCCGTGGCCTTTTGATATTATCAGAAGGGCTGGACTAAGCATCCTATGGGGAAAGCCAACAGGGGATGGTTAGAGAATGGGCTGGATCCTCAGGTGGGTCATCTACAGGCCACAAATGCCAGGCTCTCCATCCCCCTAGAACCCTAGTCATTTCCCATCCAAGGTCTTCAGCAGGTGCATATAACTCTAGAGACAAGATCAGAGAAGAAAAGGCCAGGGTCATGGCAGAGCAGGACCTTCTGAGATCAATAGGGAAGGAGGCTCTTGAGAGACATCAACTCATTTCTGCACACCATCATTGAAATTCACATGTAGGGAGCACCTCCTAGCTCTGGTATTGGGCCAGACACATGCCTGTCTCCTGCAGGGGGAATGATGTGCCAAGGATCTCGGCTCAACTGACCACCAACCTGAAGCTCCAAATCACAGTGAAGTGGTAAGAGGAACATCAGAGTCTGGCAAACTGCTGTATTAAAATCACAGCACAGAACAAACAGTTCTAAGAACCATGAGGCAGCCATTTACTAGAAGATGAAGACCACAAGCTCCTACCCGGGCAATAGATTACCTGGGCTTTCCAACACCACTAGTTCGTCTTTTGCAGTTGACCATGGCCAGTGCTTGCTAAAGAAGTTCCTCATTTGCTTCTATTTTGTTTTCTCGTGAAAAAGCCTGGCAAGTTGTAGCTACACTGGGGTCAAATGGCAAAGGGAACACTTTATTTTTCCCTCTGCCAAAAAACATAGCAGTGGGCCAAGTGTCCTAGGCTGTGAAGGACAGGCTATAGTAGGCTGCAGATACAGCTCAGAGGCAAAGCAGTAGAACATTTGGTCTAACATGTATAACGCCCTAGGTTCACTTCCTTATACTACAAAAAGCAGCTTTACAAGTAGGTGCTTCCTCCAAAGCAGCTGATGAGCCATGTGATGAGCAAACTCAGAGTTGGTTAGAGCTCTGGGTTCCTGTGCATTCGGTATCTGTTTCTTACTAGTAAGAACCTCCAATTAGCAGATCTGCACTACACTGCAGGCTTGATTTTCAGAGGTTCTCTTGATCTCCATATTTGACATTAACTGTGTACTTATCACACCCTGGGACATGAGCCTCATCAACTGTCTCCCTGAAACTTCATTCTTTAAGGAGTCACCTAGAATCCTGGATGTAGTTTATATTAACTCAGAAGCATGCTGACAGGCAGGCTGGAATACACTAAGCAACTGAATATCAGGCTCAGAGTGTTAACCCTTTGTCTACTGACCTGATGTGTGGTTTTGTCCATTCCTTCAACCTCCTGGGAACCTATCAGTGCCAGAGATAACATTTCCAAGAGAGCAGAGGGGTACACACAGAAAGCACGGAGGGACAGGGACTTTGTTTGGTTTTGTTTTTAACTAAACAACCTCATACTGACAAGAGGTTAATCTTTCTGCAGCCCTGTGGAAGGACCAGGCTATCAAGAGACCTTGAGCATTGAAACTGAAGATTCCCTAACATCTCAGAATTACCAGATGAACATCAGGATCAGAGTATGTCCTAGGAGGACCCGGTAACGGAACAGATCCAGGAAGCTTCCAGTTTCCCTGTAGCTCCTGTTGGCCGGATGTGTTAGTGAGAACGTGCACTTGAGCTTGCGGTTCCTCTTGGCAATGAAGTACAGAGCCTCTTCTGCCTCACTCAGCCGACCCTGGGAGTATAACCAACGAGGGGATTCAGGAATGAATCTGAAAGAGACGTCATTAAAGGCTGGATATTCATACAGGTGCACATGCAGAGGAAGGAGACACACACCCCCTCTGTAGGTGGCTCCCCTCACCACAGCTCAGTTCCATCACAAGCCTAAAATATGACTTCCCTGGTGACATAGGAGAGAGGACAAAGGGGGTTACCCTGAACACTGTGGCAATGGTAAACAGTGGCTTACTTTATTAGTTGGAACTGAGAGCATGCATTTCAAATATTGTTTTAATAAAGATAAATACTTTCCATTTCTTTTAAAATAAGTTTTATTAAGTGAATGGCAAATCTACAGTGCTGGATGATGCACATTCCTCACAAAGCACAGGTCAGGCACAGCTCTGAATCCCCACTAAAGGTTGGTAGACAATATAACAGTGGGCATAGCCTCGCTTTATGTTTTTGTCTTTTTCTTTTTCTAAGACAGTGTTGGCCTTAAACTTGCTACATAGCCCAGGATAGTCCAGACTTAAGGCATCCCAGAGTGCTGGGATTATAGGCATGCACCACTGTGCTTAATCAACTGGGTTCCTAAGCTCTGGAAAAGTCTCACATGGAGATAGAAATCTTTACTATCTAATCAAATAAAACATTTCAAAGATATTTTAACACAATGACATGTTATTTAGGAGAGAGATGTTATTTTAAGACTACATAGAATCATGAAACAGCCTAACACAACTTTGCCACTTCTGGCTGTTCCGTACTTAAGAACACTCCAAATCATCCAATGGGCCAGCTTCAGAGTGTCCTGAGGACCTTCCCTGTTTCACCAGGACTGTAAAGAGTAAGGTTACTTGCAGGGTAACTTCTAGTTACAGGCGTTTCCTAATACAAAGTGCTTCACTTTGTAGTATGCCACTAGTGTCTTCACAGTTTCAAAACTTAGATACTATGTCGATTTTGCTTCACCATTCCGCCTGTATTTAAAGAGGGTTTCCCAAAGACAAAACCATGACAGAATGGAATTTATTAAAAAATTTTGTGTGTGTATGTGTGTGTGTGTGTGTGTGTGTGTGTATGTGTGTGTTGGGGGGGGTGTTAATATGCTGTGCTCTTAGAGGCCAGAGGAGGAGTCAGGTCCTCTAATCTATTCACTCT
>LZPO01044396.1:836462-851022 GCA_001675575.1 Neotoma lepida
AGAGCTACTGTGTACAATATAGAGCTACTGTGTACAATACAGAGCTAATGTGTACAATACAGAGCTACTGTGTACAATATAGAGCTACTGTGTACAATATAGAGCTACTGTGTACAATGATTTGGTTGAGTCTTAATATAAATAAAAAGAATTCTAAGAAGACAGCTGGCCTGCCTATATACAGAAAACATATGAAAATAAAATTTAAATGAGGCAGAGTCGGAAGGAGTGAAAAAGAACCAGCAGGAAGCATATCAAAACCCTGACGTGATTGTCTGTGGTTAACAGTGGTTCATATACTCCCTGGCCTTTGTGTTTTCATGATTGTTAATTAGCAATAAAATCCCAACACTTCTTCAATCATATCAAAGATGATATTTGAGAGTGGGAATACTTTTAGAACTCATGAGTCCTTTCCCCTCTACTTTCTATTGTTCATGTCCTGAATTCATCTCCCAGTGAGAACATTTCCTCATCTAGCACTAAGCAGTAACTAACTCAGACTGTAGACTCAGACAAAGAAAGGCACAATGGCTCCTAGCATTCACTGAATTTGCACTGCTATTGAAAAAGAGATGAGAGCCAGGCTGGGTGCAGAAGTATGAGCTTTGTTAAATATTTGAAAAGAAAACTCATTTATTCACTAATATTTACATGACTGCTTATTAACTCCATGCACTATATGAAGCACACTTTTATTACTTTCAAAAATGTACAATGTGCAAGCTAATTAAATATTGTTATTTCCCTTTATAATAATAAAATGACCTCACCATAGTTCACACAACTCAATCCTTTAATGAAGTTTTTTTCTTTAATACAGGTTAACTACTCTGCTACATTCATTTCTGCATTTAACAATTCTCTAGTTTTCAAAGACACAATGGAAGCAAATTTCAGTTCAGATCCCACCAAATCTCAACTTAAACTGAATAAAGAGCTACTAACTCACAGAGCAACTGAAATGAAGATACTACCACAGGTCAGTCTTTCTTTATGCCACAAAAGAAACCCCAAATACCACTGATGAAATTCTTGTTTACACAAAAGATTTTAGTCTGATATCTTAGTGAAGAAACAGCTTTCACTGGCCATATTAAAGTTTGGTTAAGTGGGCTGAAGTTGGTGGCTAACCACCATGATGTGACACTTGGGTGGTTGTTTATGGAGCCCACCTTGGCTTGGGAGTTATTCTTGTACTGCTCTGAGCACTCCTGCAGACAAGATATCTCTTGTAGACTTTGTACTTAGAGGCCCTGATGAGACTCCTGTGCAAGATGAACAGCTGTCACTGCATGTTCAGCACTTACACTTGACTCCACAGTACCAGACCTCAGCCACACACCTAGCCCACGGCCAGATCCAGCTTGAAAAAAAGGAAGGAAGGGAGGGAGGAAGGAAGAAAGAAAAAAAGTTTCCAATCACCGAAGGCCAAATGCAGTCAATTACTCTAAACATGAGATATCTACATTCTGAACTAATTAACTAGCATCTCTCTCTTCCAAGGAGCTGACAAGAATTGAGCGTTTGCAGTTTCACTCTTCCCAGAATTCACTGCAGGCAAGCTGTTCAAAGGAGTGATGCTTGTTCACTTGCTCGCTTGCTCACATCCTTCTAAGATACTCCTGTTTATGGAACAAAAATTCCAAGGAGAAAAGTCTACTTACAAAGATAAGAGAAAGACTACTGTTCCCTGAAGGTTGACCAGAACAGCTAGGGTCCTCCAGGAGCGGATGAAGTATCCTAACAGGGCATATTGCGCGATGCCAACAGCAAAGAAGAGACCGCCGATCGATCCTAATACAGGGAAAGAGAATTGTCACTGGCGAAGACCACCCACAGGACCCTTTCCAACCCTGAGCAGTGTGCAGGTCCTTCTTGTGAGACATCAGCTCTGCCCTACTAAGTGTGAGCCGCAGAACATGGGGAAAGACTATGCAAGCACCCAGCTTCAAATTTATAACATCAAGAGGGGCCAGAAGCCTGTGGAACTGAGGAAGGGCAGGTAGAAACATGCACCACATGTGGACAAGAGGAAGTAAGGCTTCCGTCAGATGCTGTCTGTACTGGTTGCTGCACTGACTTCTGCCTGCACCTNTGGCTGAAGCTGGAGGTATTTTTCAATGTGGGTGATGTGACTTTCAAGTCACGCAGTTCTGGCAATGCTGGTCTTAATCTTTTTAAAAGGTTTTATTCTATTTTTATTTATTGTATGTGTGTCTCTATATGTGTGGGCTTGTGTGTGCCACAATGCACTTAAGAAGTAGAAGACAACTTGTGGTAGCTGGCTCCTTCCTTCCACCATGTGGGTTCCACAGCTCAAATTCTGATAGTCAGAGCAAACAATAGACTAGCTTGAAGGTTAGGGGAAGGTGTCTACAACACTGAGTGCTGTATATGGCAAAGCCTGGCCCTGTACAAGGTCCACCGGCATTCTGAGCCACTCCCATCTCCTGGCTCGTTTCTATGGAAAGGCAGTTTTTAGGTGGGCTTTGCTTGTCTTACTCTTAAATTTTTTTTTTTCAGAAAGTGTGTTAATCCACTGAGCCATCTTGCCAGCCCCTGGCTCTTAATCCTTATCACAGAAGCTACTGATGAAAATATTATCTTAAGCCACTCCCAATTCCTCCCATTACCTTTCTCTATTTAACTTATCACCATCAGATGTGTGACACTTTACATTTTCTTGTTTCTCATCTGACTCTCCCAAGGAGAACATAAGCTTTTTGAAACATGGATTTTTGTCAAACCACTAATGGAAAAATANCAACCACAGAACCGTAAAGAAACCTACGCTTTTTAAAATAAATGTTGAGATGAGGATTAAATGCACCAGCTTGCCTGACGTTCTTGCAAATTCTATACCTCTGACACACTTTCAATAACTGCTATTATCTCTGTGGGCAGGCTATTGAGATATCTGTCGAGATTAATGTATTGTGTGTGCTGTTTTATGAAACAGGTACCATTATTAACCATACACTGAAGCAATAAAATATCTTGAGGGTTAGGGGAAGGTGTCTACAACACTGAGTGCTGTATATGGCAAAGCCTGGCCCTGTACAAGGTCCGCCGGCATTCTGAGCCACTCCCATCTCCTGGCTCGTTTCTATGGAAAGGCAGATTTTAGGTGGGCTTTGCTTGTCTTATTCTTAATTTTTCTATAACAATCTCATAGACAAATGTTTTCTTTGATCACTGTTCATAGATTATCACTTTATGACAAAACATGATGACTAATGTACTGTTTTTCCTATCTAGAAAAAGAAAGAGCCAAAGGTGTGTGTGTGTGTGTGTGTGTGTGTGTGTGTGTGTGTGTGAGCGTGTGCGCACGTGTGCACAGCACTCTGAGAGCAAGATTCAGCAAGAAGAGAATAGAGACAGTATGGAGTCCCCTGGAAATTTAAGACAATGAATAGCTGTTTGGATTCATTATACTGCACCATCTAGCACCTGGCTGGCTCCCAAGGGTAAAGCTTCCCTGCCATGCAGTATTCTCCTATGATGACACACACATACAGAACATAGTTGGAGGATAAGATAGGCTGGTTTCAGAGGGATCAGTTTAAACCTGAGTTCTACCAAACACTACAGCAGTGGTTCTCAACTTGTGAGTCATGATCCCTTTGGGTTCAACTGACCTTTTCACAGGGGTCAAGTATCAGACATCCTGCATTATCAGATATTTACATTACAACTCATAAGAGTAGCAAAATTACAGTTATGAAGTAGCAACAAAAACAATTTTATGGTTGAGGGTCCGCCAGAACATGAGGAACTGTATTGAAAGGACACAACATTAGGAAGGCTGAGAACCACTGTACTATACAGTGTGATTGTGAAAAAGTCACCGACTTCCTGAATTTCATCTTCTCACCATTGAAATAGAAACAATACTGATCTCAAAAGCTTGTTTTCATTATTAATACTTTCCCCAAATAATGCTTGTTATACAAATGTCATTTTTGTGATCTCTCTACTTTTCTCCTCAGTGTGATGAAATGTCTGACAGAAAGCAATTGAAGCATGGAAGGGTTTATTTTGGCTCACACTTTGAGAGGGTTGGAGTCCACCATGTGGAGAAGCATGGCAGTGGGAATGAGGCTGCTTGTTCACATCTGGGCAGAGCAGGAAGCAGAGAGATGAACGCTGGCATTCATTTATCTTTGGTTTTCCTCTTTATTCAGTCTGCACCCTCAGCACACGGGACGGTGCCACCTTCTTCAGGGTGGGTCTGACCTCCTCAGTTAGTCTCTGGAAACTCCACCATAGACATGCCCCAAACTGTGCTCACTAAAGCATTTCCTAATACACCCAAGTTGACAATTGCAATTAGTTACCACAGCATCCTATTACAATCTGGGTTTGAGTTTACATGTTCTCATCTATTAATCAGGGTGGGGCTGAGAGGACATCTGGAAGCCTATGGTTATGAGTGTCCACTTCAGAAGATTTTCTGCTTTCCTTTCCTTTCTAATTTCAAGAACTTCTCTGTAGGTAGAAATTTCTCTTCCACCTGCCTATTTCCAAACACCCAGCAGCCGCTTCTTAAATAATTGACACAGAGGCTTCATATTCCTTATAAATGCTTGACCAGTAGCTCAGGCTTATTACTGACTAGCTCTTACACTTAAATTAACCCATAATTCTTATCTATGTTTAGCTACATGGCTTAGTACCTTTTCTCAGTCCAACATTTTCATCTTGCTTCCTCTATGTCTGGCTGGTGACTCCTGACTCCACCCTTCCTTTTCCCAGAATTCTCTTAGTCTGGTCATCCCACCTATACTTCCTACCTGGCTACTGACTAATCATCGTTTTATTAAACCAATTCAAGTGACAAATCTTTACAGTGTACAAGAGCATTATCCCACAGCACCTCTCAACCACACTATCCTGGAGAACAGATTGTATAACTCCAGGGAACCAATCACAGTTCCCTTAGCTATAAGAGTAACCTTAGCCTGACCAATCAAGAGCTTGTAATTTCAAAAACTGTCCTTTGAGCTGCTGGGTCACATCTCTGGCTGAGAAAGTTTTCAGAGAGGATGGAGAGCAGAGATGAGAAACACCTGACTTCCAGGTTTCAGAAATCTCTAAGGCCTAGCTGCATTGTCATGAGATGTTGAGCAAATGATTTCCCCATATCTGCACTCTTTAGCGTTGACCTCGGTCACAGCTAATGAAAGAAAGAAGGTACCAAATAGACATGGTGGACAAGAGTAGATGATTCAAAGATATGTTGTAGCTTGGTGACCTTACATACTGTGATGACAATATAAGGCAGGGGTCCAGGCAATAAATCAATTGTAGGTGGTAAGAAAGTAGTGTTGAATCTGATGGGCTAATAGACAGTCACAACTAAGAACCAGCAAGAAGCCACACATGTATGCCTGTAAACAACAGCAGGCACAAGGCAAAGAGCTGCAGATATGATGTGACTCCTGTGGTATTTGGCTAAAACCATTAAAAATTTGAGTATTTCAAGTCCCTTTACCATTACCATCTTGGAGCACCGTGTACGGCTTACTTGATGTTTATGTACCTCAGGGTCTGCCCTTCATTTACACTCGTCTTCCACTTAGTTCTTACACATTCCAAGTCTCTTGTCCCTGCTCAGTTAGAACCCGGGTAAATGTTGGCAGATTAGTTATGACTCAGATTAGTTATGACTTTATTTTGTAGAAGGTACCAGTGCAGTCACTGGTGCAGACCCAAACCCTGAAGTCTCCNTTAGGCCTCTCTCCCCTTCTCTGCTGACTCCTCTCCAGGTCATGGCCACCCAATCTGCTACAGCTCCCACCTTGTCTGAACCACCACTGGGTTCACACAGCCTCCTGAAGGACCTCTCAGTTTTTATTTCTCTTCTCTGTTGTCACAAAACCATGAGAACAATCTTTCTGTATGAGGTCTTTCCTCTATGTAACATAAGCCCCAAGACCTTCCTCTGCATTTTGAATAAAAATCCAAATATATATATGTATGCATATATATACACATATATATACATATGTGCATACAACAACAATAAAAAGGGCATGAATTTGAAGCAGGGTAGGGAGGGGCACATGAGAGGGTTTGGAGGGAGGCAAGGGAAGGAAGAAATGTAATTATAATCTCAAAAAAAGTTCTGTTTTTTTTTTGTTTTTTTGAGATAAGGGTTTCTCAGCATAGCTCTGGCTGTCCTGGAACTCCCTCTGTAAACCAAGCTGGCCTTGAACTCACAGAGACTCGCCTACTTCTGCCTCCTGAGTGCTGGGATTAAAGGCATGTACCACTACCACCGGTTCATTTTTTTTTTTAAATCAGTGAATTAGTTCTAAAGAGTAACAATGACATTCTCTCATAATATTGTCATTTAGATACATTTTTATCAGTCATAAGGCCAATTTTATTCCCATATTGGTACAAAAATATTGTTTGTACCAATGACTGTCAAATCAATGAAAATTTAAAAGAAAATCTCAAAAAAGTTNTCAGTGCAAATCTATAATCTAAAATGTAGAGGTTTATANAGGCACTCTCCTAAGACAATGTTTGAAGTCATGTAACGTGTGTGTGTATGTTGGGGGGGTGTGCCCATGTATATGTATGTGTGCCCATGTGTGTGCATGTGTGTGTATGTGTGCCCATGTGTGTGCATGTGTGTGTATGTGTGCCCATGTGTGTGCATGTGTGTGTATGTGTGCCCATGTGTGCCCATGTGTGCCCATGTGTGTGTATGTGTGCCCATGTGTGTGCATGTGTGTGTATGTGTGCCCATGTGTATGCATGTGTGTGTATGTGTGCCCATGTGTGTATGCATGTGTGGGTAGGGAATGTGTGTGCAGGTGGAGACCAGAGGCTGATATGTGTCTTCTTCTATTGCTTTCCTCATTATAGTTTGAAACAAGGTCTCTCACTGAACCAGGACCCTGGCAGTTCAGTTTGTCTAGCTGGTCAGCAGGCCCAGGGATCTACTTGTTCCCACTTCCCCAGCAGAGGTGACAGACATGCTGTCATGCCTGACTTCCAATATGAGTGCTGGGGAATCTCAAATCAGCAAACATTTGACTCACTGAGCCATGTCCCCAGTCCCTGACCTTTATGCTGGTTAGTTTTATGTCAACTTGACACAAGTTAGAGTCATTTTGAAAGAGGGAACCTCAACTAAGAAAATATCCCCACAAGACTGGCCTGTGGTGCATTTTCTTGATTGACAATGGGTATGAAGAGTCCCAGCTCACCCCCAGGCTGGTGGTCTTGCGTGCTGTAAGCAAGCCATGAGGAGCAAGCCAGTGAGCAGCACTCTTCCATGGTCTCTGCATCAGTTCCTGCCTCCAGGTTCCTGCCCTGACTTCCCTGGATGACAGACTACAAGGAAGAAGGTGAAATAAACCCTTTCCTCCCCAAGTTGATTTCGGTCATGGTGTTTTATCATAGCAATGGAAACCCTATCTAAGACAACCTTTAAAAATAATTACTAGGCTAGTGAGATGGCTTAGTGGGNAAAGGTGCTTGCTGTCAAGACTGATGATTTGAGTTCAATCCCCAGGTCCCACGTGGTAGAAGGAGAGAACTGACTCCCACAAGTTGTCCTCTGACCGTGTCATATGAGCACATGTGCTTGTACATGTGTGCATGTGAACATATATACACATGTAAAATAAATAAATATAAGAATTTTAAATAATTCTTTTTACTGTATGTGTGGTGTTGAGAGTATCCTGGAATTATTAGAGATAATACAGAATATGGCCTCAATTTAGAAATTTAGCATCAGTAAGAAACGCTACAATGCCCTCTAGTGACTGGAGAGAACAGTAAAAATGAGGAAATCCACGAAACGAGTTAATAGGATGCAGTAAAACACCTAGTGTTTCCTGCCCTTGCACTACTTTCCAGGGTAAGGGAGAAAGTTACCAATGCTGTTGGGAGCAAACGGAACGCTCGCCACAGTCATCGCAGACAGGTCATGAGGTAGGTGGCTACCTTACTGTCTGTGAGGCAGGCCCAGGAAAGACTTCTTCCAGAGAACATGAACAACGTGATCTCTGACATCTTGAAGACCACAATGGAGAAAGCAAGTCTGAGCAGGTTAGGCATCCCTCATATCACACCCCCCCCAAATCACAAACGGTCCAAAATTCGAAACATTTTGAGAGCCAACCCAATTCCTCACGTGGAAAAATCCATACTTTACCTTGGACATGATGGTTTGAACCCAAAAATAGAGATGCTAAAAATGCTGCATGACATTACCTTCAGGCTATGCGCATAAAGCAGCTATGAAATGTAAATGCATTGTGTGTTTAGAATTGGGCCACATCTCCAAGGTATTTCATTATGCATAAAAATTTGGAATCTGGAACATTTCTGGTCCCCAGCATTAGGGTACGGATTACTCAACCTGTAGATAGGAAATGCCTCAAGTCCAAGTGTGTTTTCAGACTTGGGTTAAGCTGGTTTCCAGCAAGGCTTTCCAGAGCTGCTCATATCCCAGAGCTGCACAAAGTGAAGCAGTACCTGCAAGTGCCCAGTAGGCGGTGCCCACGCATTCATTTAGCAAGACAAAGGCCACCAGGGACATTCCTCCATTCATCATGCCCACCAAGAAGCGAGTTACTGCAAAGAATTCATATGAGGGAGAAAATCCATTTGCGATGGCAAATAAGATGTCAAGAGCAAAACCTGGGAAGAGAGGTACAATATTCAATGACCCAGAAGCAAAACAGCATTTGAAGAAAATAATAAATTATATTCATCAGTTTGTGAAATAAACCTTTGTAAACTTAAATGTCCTGAGCTATGTTTTTCATTTTTTTTCTAACAATTTGCCCTGAAAATTATGAAGAGAAACCAAGGCTTGCTTTCTTTGTTTTACAATTTCTGTCAATCACACACCATTTTCAGTTATTCATAATAATGCTAGAAATTGAAAATCCTCACTCATACTCAGCCTGTCAAGACAGCTACGCCAAGTCCTAGAGAGCTCATTTGAAATAAATCAACACAGAGAGATACAAGGAATAGGATGGGAAGGTTGTGGCAATCTCCTACTGCTCTCTTTAGAAGCAGGGCAGTGATTACAATATGGGGGTTGTAGGAAGCACTGTCAAAATAAAATTTAAAAAAAAATGTTTTTTAACAGAAATAGCTGGCCCTAGCNAGGTGAGCTCGTTCCAGAAAACCACTTGGCCAGAGTCATGGCTAGCTGCAGTGTGGCCTGTCGTCAGGCTAATAAACAGAAACTCTGTCCACCTGNGGACTCAGAACTTTAAGGAAATAACCCCCTTGTTACTTCCTTAAGAGTCTCAGGGAAACAAAGCCTCTTCCTCGGTGTACAACCATGGTGAAGGTTACCTGTGAGATAGACTTTTTTCCTCCCGAAGCGATCTGAGAGCTGACCAAAGGAGATAACGCCAAAAAACACACCACTGAAGAAAAGGGAGCTGGCCGCGCTGACCTTGTAAGATCGGTTGGCAATTAAAAACCACTAGAAGGAAAAAAAATGAGGGGACAATTTAGGCCACAGAGAGCAATATATACACTGAACTAAATAAGCCTAAAGTACAACACAGACTCGGACATAGGCACTCCACTGCATCAGCCACCATTAGCCAGAATCTGGTAGCACATTCATCATAGACACCATCCCAGGAGACAGCTTCAGAACCCCTGGCAACCATTGCTGCCACAGTATACTGCCAGAGTACTCGTCATGTACTCCTAACAGAACTGAACACAGTACGCAAGTGCTAATTACATATGGGACTGCTGACTATGGCTTATCCTGAGTCCTCCTTGGCAGTTTTCGGAGAGGAGAAGCCTTGTTTTATATCCATTTTTCTGATGCCTACACATCACATATGAAGTAAATAATGANTAAATCTTTTGTTTAACAGATTAGTATGTTTAAAATTCCTTGAACACATTCCTCAAACAATTAAAATGGGAGATGGGCTGGAGAGATGGCTCAGAGGTTAAGAGTACTTTATTACTCTTCCAGAGGACCGGGGTTTGATTCCCAGCACCCACAAGGTGGCTGAAAACTGTCTTTAGTTCCAGTTCCAGGGGATCCAATGCTGTCTTCTGGCTTCTGAGGGCACTGCACAGACATACATGCAGGCAAAACACTCAGGCACATAACATAATAAAAAATTAAAATAGAACATCATATAATCCTGCAATTTCTCTTCTGGGTGTACATCCATGAGCAGCAAATTCTAAATTCAGGTTCTCCATCAACACCCAGGTTAACACACCATATTCCCAATAATCAAAGTCGAAGTAACCTGTGTCAATCAACAGATCAATAGCAAAGTAGAATGCCATACTCATGTACAATGGAATATTACTCAATCTTTAAAACTAGTGCAGCCTGATTCACACTGCAGCCCAGATGAACTTCTGACATTATAGACATTATAGAAACAAGCCAGGCAAGAACAAACACTGCACGACTCTAGTCATAAGAGGTACCTGCACGAGTTAGCTTCACAGAGACAGGAAGAATAGTGGTTACAGGGATTAGGGGAGGAGGAACAAAGCAGCCACTGTTTAACGAGAACAGATTTTCCATGTAGAATAATGAAAACATTCTGGCTGGACGGTGGTAATGGCTGAGAATAATGTGACTATATTAAGGCCACAGAATTACACTTAAACATTAAACCTTTGTGCCATGCATATTTAGAACAATAAAAACTTCCTGCAGTGCTATGGTCTACTTCAGGACATTTATGAACGTAAACAGAAGGCAATCTCATTCTGCTCAGCATCAGTTTCTGACATCCTATCTAGTGATGGTTAGCAGTGAAGAAGAGTAAAGCATGTCATAATCCCAGAGGACACATAGATACATCTTCCTCTTCCCAGCCCCCTTGCAGAGCCACCCAAGAGCCCTTCTCACTGAGAACTCTCAAGGCGGCACTTTCTGGGTTGCCTGTCTTTGTTTTTGTTTTTTGTTTTTTGTTTTGTTTGGTTTGGTTTGGTTTGTTTTTTTTTGTTTTTTTATGTTACCCCTTCCCCACGCTTTGACAACTCCTTGGGGCCCCAGAAGCACATCTACTCTCTCTCCTTGCTCTGTATCTCCTATAAGCCTGGACTGATGGAGGTCTTGACAAGTCAGTTCTAACAATCAGGACAGACAGGGTTATAATATGTATTAGAATTTCATATAAGAGAGATGAAGAGAGCTCTGGCATTTGAAGAAGAATTTTGTTTTGTGAAAAGTTAATTCATTTTGAATACACTGGTAGTTCTGTAGAANAATGTTCAACTTGGGAGGAATGACTATGGTGGCACATTCTGAAATGGAAAAAGGAGACGTTAGATGCCATGTTATCCTAGAGAAGCCAGCTCAGCATCTATCACAGGGACAGCCCTGCTCCTATGATAGACGNAACAGGACCAAATGGAATTGTTCTTAAGTACAATTAACCTCTTAATTCAAACACTTGTTATATTCATCATGTTCTTAATGCTCATGTTTACATGCTCACAAGCNGGCTTGCAACTTTAGCCTTAATTCCTCTGTGCTTTAGGAATTCCAGTCAATTTACATGGTCAAGATACATGGACAGTGAGCTGGGTCTGTTAATCAGGAGGAAATGACTAGTCTGTTGACTGTACTCAAAAATTTCTCATACCTACTAAAAAGACTACAGTGCCATCCCTCNGCAACTGAATAGCTGTCAACTTGGACAATGATTTTAGGAAGAAATGGCCCAAGGGATGGTTAACCAGCAAATTCCAAATCCTGATTCTCAGGCTGCCAGTTCCAAGTGTCAAAGTAATTTCTACTAAGTTTTCTTCAAGTCAATGCTGGTTAGGCAAATGCNCCCTCCCAGTTCTCCTGGAATACATTCAAGAACAAACAGAAAAATTGAAAAGTGGATTTTTGCAAAGCTAATTAGAGAATGGCTGGCTAGAGTCTGGGGTCTCTCCCTAGCAGAGCTCCATGAATTGAGAGGCATGGGTGACAAGTATTTAGGAATGTCAGCTGACAGAAAGATTTCCACAACCCTATCCTGACTCTGTCTTACATTTTCTTATGTTTTCAACTTCTCTAAAGCATCATTTAAATTCTTATTACTTAGCTACCATNTGATTCAAAGGGTTTTTCTTTGTCCAAACTNGACTAAGATGCAGGAAGACATGATCCCTGTATCNTAAAGACAGTGTGCGGAGTGCTTGGGAAGGCTGGGTCAGTTGCTAGCTCATTTTCTTACCCTGTGGTTGTTATTTAGTGCCAAGGTAAAATCCAAACCAGAAAATCACCAGGACATAAGAAATTAAACTATAATGAACCAAATATAATGATGACTCTGACATTCTCAAGAGACATTTTCATGAATCTTTAGATTTTAAAAATCAAAATGTGTAAGTCATTCATGTCCTTATCGGCTAGAGATTACTAAAGTAGGGACTCTCCTATTATTTTTTGTTAATTTCAGGCCAAATTCTAAAGCAATGAGAATGAATGTTCTTTTTATACTAATTCATTTTAGATTAAAAAGNTGCTTGCAAATCCAAAATGTAAAATCCCACTTTCTCTCCACATATATTAATAGGAAAAGAAGACTATAAAGACAAATATTTTTAGCCTGNCATGTTGACCTGACTAAACAACTGACATATATATGTATACATGTTCTCTCTAATCACNAACTAGAACCTATGAGTATTCATTGTATTCTAGTTCAAAATGGAATGGAAGGGCCTAGTAGTAAAAAGTAGATATCATCATTCACTCATNTACAGAAAACNGGCCTGAGAGGAATCAGGCACAATGCAGGGCAGAACCAAGAGCAGGTGCCTCTTCCATAAAAAAATGAAAGGAATATAAATATGGCCAGCACAAGTGCGAGCCCAGCACAGGTGCTCAGCAGAGCCTTCCAGCTCTTAAAAGAGGAGGAAAGGGAGGAGAGTGGAGGTGATGGGAATGAAGGCAGACTGACTCTTGGCTGGGTATCAGTGACACGTCTGGAGAGATTTTTGTTCAGACTTCAGTCTTACTTGTTTCAAGGCTGAGAAGAAATGGGATGTCCAATAAGAGACTGAAGTATGGACACATGGAGAGCAAATCTGCCCTGGCTGCGATACAAAGTGTGGGGTGGAGATGGCAAGCTGACTAATGAGCCAGGCTGGCCTGGGCACAATGGGGGTTTCTAGAAGAGAACAGACTCAAGTTAGACATGGAGACCTGGTGCTCAGAGAGACTGAGTCATCTTGGAANGGGAATTATTGATGCCTACTGGAATGGATTATGCCAACCAAACATGGAGAAAAGCTTGGAGATGAGTTTTAAAGGAAGTTATAAGATGTATCTTCAACATGTGTTGAACTCATCAAACCTTCAGCTTTATGGAGATGTCAAGTTGAATCAATGATTTCTGTGACATGGTAGAAATATGATCATCTGGAAAAAAGAAAAAAACAATGTACTTCCCTAAAACGGACCCCGTGCTAAGGCATAATTCTAAAAGCAGAGTTAACAGCCAAGGAATGAAAATGCAGACGTCAAAGAGCTGTCAACCAGGCAGGCTGCACACTTCAAGCTAGATAATTAACCAACCGACTCTTANACTTATTCTCCTCCTGTCCCCACAGCCACCCTTCACACATAAATGACAATGTACTGGGGAAAGACTTTCTATTTTTAGTCCTCTGCATTTGTTCCATTCAAGAAACATGCAGGAAAAATCAGCTATTGAAGGAAAGCAGGAATAAGTAGATCTCGTAACTTAGACCAGTGGTTCTCGACCTTCCTAATGCTGCGACCCTTTCATACAGTTCCTCATGTTGTGGTGNCCCCCAACCACACAATTATTTCATTGCTACCTCATAACTGTAATTGTGCTACTGTTATGAATCATAATGTAAATATCTTTGTTTTCTGATGATCTTAGATGACCCCTGTGAAAGGGTCAGTCGACCTCAAAGGGGTCACGATCTACAGGTTGAGAACCATTGNCTTATAGGAACAGACTAAGGTACTGCTGGAAAGGAAGAGAGAGAGAGTAAGAAAGTAAATGCTCTGTGGCCTCTGTGCTTAGAAAACAAAAGGCTGATGGGAGGTAAAGATGACAGTGCTTTAAAGTCACCTTCCACAGCGGTTTTTATTGNTCTATTTCATATCTGGCTNGTATTATGTCCCAGGGTATGCCTCATTCCATGGTGTGTGTGTGTGNTTTAAATACAAATGCCCAATAAAGTTTCTGGGTTTTATACTGGGTTTGTATCACTGACTTGCAGTCTGTGTGCCATACTCAGACCCTCACGTGACACCAGCCCCAGATGTCATTCCTTTCCTTCCACACTGCATATCGCTGGGCCGCCCATCCCTCCCTGAGCGTGGACCCTGCAGCACACGCTCCTCGGGTGAGCATAACTCCTAGAGATCTGGAGAAGCAGAAGGGCCTCTGTGCTAGCTTTGAGAGCTGCAGTGTGTGCAGCCTGACTCTCAGCCGCTCAGGAAGGCCACAGGTCTGTCTGCTTCTTGTTCCCCTTGTGGCCTAAATGGCCTACTCTCTTCTCCTTATGCTTATCCTCCTAGTTTATGGTGCCTTTTCTTTCT
>LZPO01044397.1:66351-77265 GCA_001675575.1 Neotoma lepida
ACGCACACACACGCACACGGCTCAGTCCTGCTGACTGCACTGGGGAAAGGAAGAGCGAGCCAGGCAGCCTCCTCCGGCCAGAGTCTAGCGCCACCAAAACTGCACTTACCGGTTTAGGAAGCCAGGTAGGGGGCGCGGGCAGTTAACAGCTCCCGCCAAGTGGGTGCGCGCTCTCTGCCGACTCCGCTACCTGAGCCGGCAACCACGTCACCGCCACATCATCTGGCCTCTTCTATTTGCAGGGAACCAGGAAAGGGAGCGGCGGCGGGAGGCGCGGGGCGCGGGCGCCGGGAAGATGCTGCAGTCCCTGGCCGGCAGCTCGTGCGTGCGCCTGGTGGAGCGGCACCGCTCGGCCTGGTGCTTCGGCTTCCTGGTGCTGGGCTACCTNCTCTACCTGGTGTTCGGCGCCGTGGTGTTCTCGTCCGTGGAGCTGCCTTACGAGGACCTGCTGCGCCAGGAGCTGCGCAAGCTGAAGCGACGCTTCCTGGAGGAGCACGAGTGTCTGTCGGAGCCGCAGCTGGAGCAGTTCCTGGGCCGCGTGCTGGAGGCCAGCAATTATGGAGTGTCGGTGCTCAGCAACGCCTCTGGCAATTGGAACTGGGACTTCACCTCGGCGCTCTTCTTCGCCAGCACGGTGCTCTCCACCACAGGTAGGGCCACTGCTGCCACCTTGCGCTGTCCCCGGCGACCCCAGGCCTTCCCTGGGCGCATCCTGCGGTGGCCCGCAGTGGCAGGCAGCGAGGTGACCTGGGAGCACTACGTGGGTGTTGCAGCTGTAACTCTTCGGGAGTAGTCCCTAACATCCTGGACCTAGCTGCTACAGGGGCCTCATTCGCTGCTCCCCTACTTGTGAGGACCCTGAGTTGATGGGGCGGGTGGGTCCCTGACATCCTGTCCTGGAAACTGAGCAGCAAGGCTAGGGGATGACTGAGTGTTCAAGGAGTGTTTGTCCCCCTGCTGGCCCCATCCCAGAGACCCCAGGCTAAGGAATTTAGTAAGGACACTTCGATGGGTCACCTTTGTGATGGTGACACCCATTTCCCTACTGTAGACCTATTTCAGCTTCTTTGGATCTGTTTTGGGGACAGTGGTGACATCACTCTGCTTTTTGCAGGTGACCTCTGAGCAGACAGGCCTCTGGGGTTTCAGAGTAGGAGGAGGGTGGCAGTAGGGAAGCAGGTTTTACTTGACTTGGACCCCACACCTATGGGGCTTCCTGAATCAGCACTCATTTCAACTTCAGGTGTGTTCAGCTCCCCACTTACTTTGAGGCTCCAGCTTCTGCAGGAGGAGGCTTAGAAATCCAGCTGAACATACGTGCCCGGGGGCACACCAGTTAGACTAGATGAAGAAAGGCCAGGTTTTGTCAGTGGTGGCTAACCATGTGTGCAGGCTACTGAGGACATAAATAGGTGCACGGATAGCTAGAGGGACTCTGAAAGGGCCTCAGTACTGTCCCTTCTTATGCATGAGAGCCAATCTTTGAAATGGTCCCTTTTGGCAGGCACAAGGTCACACAGAGCCCAGGGACACTCTGGAATCTGGGCCTTTAGAGTTCTTGCCAGGAACAGTGTGTTATGCCCCTGCCTCACCTTTCCAAGTGAGTCAACATCACCTGGGTTACTCCAGCCCTTCCTTCACCCTCCCCTGCCTCTCCGGCTGTCCCTTCACAACTTCCGGCTGAGGCCAGCAAATTATTTTATTAACTACCCAATAATGAGTAAACACACACTCTCCAGCCAGATCAGGTAAATTTAGTGTTCAGAAATTTGGGATGAATTACTGCACTTGCTACAAACGCAAGGAGAGTGCTAGACTGTGTTGTGGTATTTTAAAACTGTGTTAAACGATGCCCAAACAAGACAAACCTGTTGGCTCACTTTCCAAAGGAAAGTCTGCTCCTCCCCTGCTGCCCACAGTCCAAGTTTTATCTCAACATCACCCAGTTTCTCAGGTCAGTCAGTCAGTCAGGTCTTTTTGAATTCTGTGTGTGCCAGAGTGTAAATCCCTCATTCTCCATAGACATGCGTATTTACAGAAAGTTNGCAACTGGCTCACAATGTTGGGTGAGCAGTTTGAACATGAAGACTAGGGAACAGGACAAGGGTAAGAAGTGCCATAAGGAAAAGAAAGTATGCTTTTCCTGGGTGGGGTTTGCAGGTAGTGCCCAAGTTCTTGTATAGGCGGAGTATCCTATGTACCCTGAATTATGTGTCAAAAACTAGTTCAGACCCTATTTCTTCTGGGGAATAATTGCCTATTTAATGTGCAACACAGCCCCTATAGTTAGGAAGCATTACAACACCTGGATTAGTTGTGTGTGTGTGTGTGTGTGTGTGTGTGTGTGTGTGCGCTTCATTATTGGTATTCGGATTGCATTGTCATTCCTGAGAAAGAAAGTCTGAACTCTGGAGGTGGAACAAGGGTTCATTTAAGAAATGAGAGCAAGGGGCACTTAGGGATAAGCCAGACAAAAGGGGAGACTCTTGGTTTGTAAAACCAGCTGATCAGTGAGCTCTCCTTATGAACACACTACTGTGAGGCAAAGTCCCTCCTCTCTCGGTTTCGAGCCGATGCCATCAGAAGACACATTTGATAGTCCTTATGGCTTCCAAAATGGTTTTGTGGCAGAAATACAGATAGCGCTAAGATTAAAGCCGATAGGTTTCATTGCTAAGAAACTGTTTTCTGCAAGAGAAGCAGGACCTCAGATGCACCNGAATGACCCCTCTCTCAGGCAGGAATCAGTCACATGCTTTTAACAGTAAACTCTTGTCTGGAATGGTAATGACAAGCTTCACAAAGGTATCTTTCTACTGGGCTTAGTGATGTATACTTCTAGTCTTGGCACTGGGGAAACTGAGGCAGGTAGATTACTGTGATTTGAGACTAGATTAGGTAGTGGGTAAGACCTTGTCTCTCACTTCCAAGTGAATCCAAACAATAGTAAAACCCATAAAGATGCCCTTGCTGGCTGCCATTATTGTAGCATAGGCTAGCAAGTGCTTTTATCAGTGTCTGCTGGCCCCCACAGCACCAACTTTCATCGACGGAAGGAAATGGGTGATGTCTTCCTGGTCCATTTAGAGGAAGTTTCACGATAGCCTCATTCCTAATGGTCTACAGCCATACTCTGAATGCGTCTATTTTCTGAAGCTAAGCAGGGTGGGGCCTGGTTAGTAATTGGATGGAAGGCTTCAGTAATCACAGGGCACCATGTTATCCTTAAAGATTGAATGCCTGGTAGAGGAAGCAAGATGGTTGCTTTTCCTCACTGCAAGGCTCTTGGCTGAGACACCAGAGACAGAGAGGCATGCACACTTACTTTCTGTCCACTTAAGTGGCACGGCAGCCTCTAGCAATGCATATGGACATTTCCATCTTCTGTGTATAGGGTGGGCTCTCCTGGAATGAGGGTCTCTTCAGAGGAGGCCTACTCTGGGAGAAGATTGAAGAGAACAGAGCAATAGCCTCCCCACTCTGCTCTTTCTACAAATGTGATGGAGCAGCCCCAAATATTATCAACCTTGATTCAACTGAGACTTCAGAACAGCATCTTGAAGCCACATGAGAACAGAGAAAAGAGTGTACCTGTGCCAGGCTTTTCTGAGGGAAGAGATGCGCACAAGGGAAAGAGACCACAGCACCCATGCACCTTCTATACTGCAGCCCATGCACCTTCTATACTGCAACCCCATGTACCTTCTATACTGCAACCCCATGCACCTTCTATACTGCAGCCCCATGCACCTTCTATACTGCAACCCCATGCACCTTCCATACTGCAGCCCCATGTACCTTCTATACTGCAACCCCATGCACCTTCTATACTGCAGCCCCATGCACCTTCTATACTGCAACCCCATGCACCTTCTATACTGCAGCCTCATGCACCTTCTATACAAGGAAATAACATTTGAGTTCTTGGGAAGTAAGAGATAACTCTGCTAGTATGTCTAATCAGCTATGTCATTCATTCTTAGCTCCCTCTCTCCCTCCACCCCTCACTCTCTTCTGTTTGTCATTGTTTTGTTTTGTTGCACTGCTGGGTCTTAAACCCCAGGCAGGCCTCACATATGTTAGGGAAGCACTAAGCCACATCTCAGGACCTTTTCGCACATTTTTTTTTGAGATGGAATGTAAGATGGATTTTTTAAATGGTCTTGTTAAATAAAACACAGAGGCAGAGATAGAGGTGAAAGTCTGACAGAGATCAGAGGAATTAGGAACAGCTACCAGCCTCACCTTAGACTTCCGCCNCCATTCCCAAAATGGAGTCTGTGACTTCCTATACCTCCACATCTATATCCCTTTTTGTTCTGTTCTCCCATTGGCTCTTTCAGCCTAGCTACATCTCTTCCTCCTATCGCCCACTTCTGTCACTTCCTGCCTGTCTGTATAGACCTCCAGAATTTTATGGTTGATGCTGGGATTAAAGGCGTGTGTCTCCACTCTTGACTGTTCCTAGTGTGACCTGGAACTCACAGGGATCCAGACAGANCGTGCTTGCTAAGTGATAGGATTAAGGGCGTGTGCTAATTTTGCAAGGTTAATGGCTGACCTTGTTCCTCTGATCTTCAGATNAATTTTATTGGGGGACATACATAAAATACCACCACAGTGGAATCTTTCTAGGTTGCTCAGGCTCTCTCTGTAGCCCAGGCAGGCAGGCCTTGAACTTGAAATTGACTTGTCTTTGGGGTAGCTGGGGTGGAAGGCCTGCACCACCAGGCTTAGCTGCCATTCATTCCTAGGAGCAATGAATGCTGCTGGTGGACTGTGGGTTTGCTTTCTCTTTCACTCCTGCAAGCATGGCCACAGCATCATGATGGACGGGTGGTAAATGCAGTATTTGGATTCAGACANTGTATACGATGTTTCTACCTTTTGTTTCTTCAGCAATGTGTGGCCCACATGACAGAGTCTGTTCTGCCATCTGCAGATGAGTGCCTTTTCCTGCTTGTGAAGAAAAACTTTAAAACTCATCTAAAGCCAGGAAAGCCAGATGCAGTGGCTCACACTTATATTCCCAGTACTAAAGAAGCTGAGGCAGAAGGATTGCTGAGAGTTCATAGTCAGCTTGGACTACAGAGTAAGACTTTGTCACACACACACACACACACACACACAGCAAAATTCAAAAGAAAAGAAGTGTCTAAGAAAGAATTGTTTGGGGTGTTGTGATTTGGGCATTGTGTTAGTCAGGGGAGCAACCACCTGAGCACTGGTAGTTTTTTTAAAAAGGAGTGTGAGCAGGTAATAAGGGGGTGATGCCTGATCCTTAGTTTTAAAACTGTTGTCAGTAGGGGAAATGTATCATTACCCTCAGTCAGTGTTTATGAGAAGTCTACGACAGACTTGGACCATTAGCACCTGTTACATAGCTACACCCACAGCTTCATGAGTCCTGAAGCATGGTTTTCATCTTTTCAAACAATTAGGGAAAATAGCAAAAGGTAAATTTTCCTAACACAATAAAGGTTGACAACAATCCCTTTTCCATGGTGTGTAAGAAGTCTATTGACCTCAGCCACACCTNTCATTTCTGTGTTCCTTATGGCTGCTGTCTGGAAGAGTTGAATGGTTGTCATGGAAACCATAGGGCCACACACCCTAAAACAGCTGTTCTCTAAATCTTTACAGAGCAAGTTTCAGACACCTGTTAGGAATGTTCTGGAAGGAGCTCTGAGAGTCTGTGAGCTCTGTGAGTACCCCTTTGCTTTTGCTCTCTTGCCATAAGACAGCTGGAACTGGGCTCCACATATCTCCTGGGGCTGTTAAGCTAGATGCCACCTCTAAGATACTGATCCCCAGCAAGCCTGCTGGGAAACCAAGAGTTATCGAAGGATGTCACCAAGTCTGTGACACAGCCCCGTTCTTTCTGAAGGGCGACAAAGCCATGCTTCACACTGGGGTTATTTATCAAAAGTGAGCGCAGACNATTGTGGTACATGCTGGTCATTCCAGCACTTCAGAAGTAGAGGATTAGGAGTGCAGGGCTAGCCTCAGTTACATCTCAACAAAAACAGACCAAATCAAAGGACAGTATGTATTCGATCTAGAACAAGAATGAAAGCGAAAAATCAATAAGGAAGTGTCTATCAGCTGTAATTTCTGGAGGCAGAGTGTAAGCTTTGGCTTCTCTGGAGAACCTGCTGGTTTCTGTTTCTTTTTTTTTAGATTTATTTTAAATTATATGTATGTTTATGTATAATTTTGTACACATGAATGCAGGTGTTATCAGAGGCCAGAAGAGGGTGTTAGATTCTCTGGAGCAGGAGTTCTAGGTGGTTGTGTGACCCCTCTGCTTGACACAGGTGGTGAGAATTGAACTTGGGTCCTCTGCAAGAACAGTACAGGCTCTTAACTGCTGAGTCACCTTGCCAGCCCAGGTCTCAGTTTTCATCCACTGAATTGTGTGGTTTTGTGAGGCCACGTGGACTAAAGTGGGAAGGCACAACTGCAGGAAAACACAAGAGACAGACAGTGGAAAGACAGACAGATCACAACCCATAAAACTAAAGTGACATTCTAAAGAGTGTGCCGTGCTGTGGACACTCATCACTCTCCTATCCCTGTCTCACAGTACAGAGCTGGGAACTAAAAACCTGCCAGCTGATGCCTCTGCTTAGCTCACAGCTATAGTGACTGGGGTTTATCTTGATGAGGAGCTCAATCTCCCTTAGCCAAGGGCTGCCCAAGGTTGTTGCAGGCTTTGCTGTGTCTCCCACAAGCTCCTGTGCTCAAGTCCTAACCTGGAAACCTCCAGCAGGGCCTGGGTTTAGAGATAGGGGACTGGAAAGAATGAGAAGTTGAAAATGAGGACCCAGCCAGAAAGTGGCCACCCGGCCGCTGGAGAAGCCTCAGAAAAAAACTCAACCTGCTAGCAGCTTGATGTTGGACTATCCAGCCTCCAGCGTGGGAATCACACCTGTAATCCTGGCACTGTGGAAGGGAAACAGAGGAAAGAAAACAGAAACAGATTTTTTTTTCTGAGTCTTTGCTCTTGTAAGCCTTATGCACTGTACTCAAACTGGACATTACTCTTGCAGAGCCAAATATAGATACTGATGCCCTTGAGCCAAAAAACACACTTTAACATGCTCCTATTTAAGAACAATGTGCGATTGGGNGTGGGGTCTTGCCGTGCGANCANGAGGACCTGAATTCAGTCCTCCAGCACTCAGATCAACAGCCCACACTCTCAGCCCCAGGGAGGATTTCTGGTACTCGGTGTTTGTCAGCCCAGCCTCAGGTTCAGTAAGAGACCTGTCTCAGGAGAGAGCAGGACACTTGACATCCTCCTCTGGCCTCTGCCCCATGGACATGCACTTGCACAGAGGTGCACACACGCACACACACACACACACACACACACACACACGTGAGTATATAAGAAATTCTGTGAGAACTTCTAGCCAACATTGGTAGAGGAGAGCAGAGATTTATGCTTAAGTATGTAACCCCACCCCATTTGTACTACATTANATCTTCAGAATCTCAATATCTTGGAGTGTTTTATCCTTAATCTCAAAACTTGCTGTTCCCGTACCTATTTATAGAACTTGGAACATACTGTTACAACCAAGTGGCCGTGGATTTCACGAAACTGTGCCTTTGCTTTTAATAACAGAACTTCGAGTCATGTTAGGAATAGAATCTTCCCCGTGCCATTAACCCAGTGGGAACAATGAGGTCCTCAGGACACTGTGTAAGGAGAAAGTGTCTGCAGCTTTGACTGNGGTATTGGGAAGACTTGTCTGTAATCTGCAGGGCACAATTGACAATATCCAGGCCAGAGCTGGTGAAATTACCTTCAGTCAATTCTTTTGATCTATTTCAAAAANAGGTATTTCAGAAGGTACCACCCACCATGAGGCTGGCTTCAGGGANAGACGCACAGTTGACATCAGATGCTCCCCTTGGCATGGGTAGAGTGGCAATCTGCTGGATTTTATTTTCAAGTGGTATCCATAAATGGCAGCTGTGTTAGTGACTTTTCCCATTTGTGCAACAAAGTATCCGACAGAGGTGAGTTAAGGAAAGAAAGGTTTCTCTTGACTCAGTGTCCAAGGGCACAGTCATTAGGAAAGGTCTGATTGCANGAACTGAGACAGCTGGTCACACGGTATCTGCAGTGAGGCAGTAGCTGTAGCAAGAGATGGCTGCTGGTGTTTAGATAGTTTCTCATTGTTGTACCCTCCTCTACCCCAGCTCATGGGATGCTGTTGACGACATTTAGGGTGGATTTTTCCATCTCAAGTAACCAGTCTAACTCTTTCACAGGCATGCTCAGAGATTTGTCTCCCAGGGCATTTTAGATCCTATCAAGCTGACAATCAGAGTCAATTGTCACAACAATTACANTGAGACCCTTGCAGCCTGGAAGCAGGGTTTACACTGTCATATGTCCAGCAGGAGAGCAGGAGGTGAAGGTGGCCTCTCTCAGTGAGCACATGGTGTTGGAGTCCTCTGCTCTCCTGCACCTGTCCCCTGTCCTGGACTTAGCTAGGCTCTGAACTTCCCTGTTGATTCTAAGACCGTGTCCTTGCAGTTGGTGGCCACTTTGTCAGTACCCCACTACTGGGATGTGACCCTGACCAGAGGTCTACAGAAGGGCCAGGGGAGAGGGGAGCTTCAGGTTGTGTGTATATGNTCTTGAGAGGGCTGTGGGATTCTCTCAGGGTGGGGAATTGGGCTGGCAAGTTTTTCTGCTATTTTCTAGTGTTATTGCGCTGCCATGCTTTAACTTGCAAAACTGACTCTTGCTGCATTGATGAGGTCAACTGGCTGCTGCTGGACGTTAGCCATGCTTTGCAGTTTGCTTTGCTGTCATCTGCTGGATCCTGGGCAGTTCNTGATTCCTAGTTATCTGTTCTACTGGGCTGCAAATTAAAGGCCTGCCCTCAGAATGCTCCTTTGATGGTTAATATTGTCAGCACCACATCTGGAGTCACCTAGGAGACAAGTCTCTGGGCATGTCTGTAAGGGAGTTTCTAGACTGGGTTAATTGAGATGGGAAGACACCCTAAATGTGGGTGGCACCATCCCATGGGCTGGACTCCTAGACTGAATAAAAAGGAGAAGGTGAGCTGGGCACCAGCATGCATCTCTCTGCTTCCTGACCAGGGATGCAGTGTGACCAGCTGCCTCACACTCACTCCTCTTGCCACGCCTTCCCACCGTGATGGTCTGCACCCGCACAGTGAACCCAAGTAGGCCCTTCAGTTGCTTTAGTCACGTATTCTGTCATGGCAATGAGAAGAGTGACTNACACATCTCTACAGATTCAGACACTAGATAAGCTGGTGAATTCAGTGGAGAGAAAGACAAACCCACAGAAGGCCTCTCAGATTTTCTCTGAATGTAGCCAATGGGTCACATGTGAGATGTAGATCAGTTGGTAGAGTGCTTGCCTAGCATGCACCAAGTCCTGGGTTCAGGCCTCAGCACTGCACAAACCTAGTGTGCTGGCACATACCTATGATTCCAGCACTCAGGAGGCAGAGGCAAGAGGAATTTGATGAGTCTGGGGCCAGCCTGGGCTACATAAGACACTGTCTGAGAAGAAAAGTGTGGGGTTGTTCTGTGGAGACAAGGTTGGTGGCTCCAGCTGTGATTCACCTCTGTATTGATGCTTTCACGGCCTCTGTGCATTCTTCTTGTTCTGTTGGAGTCTCTTGAAGTTTCTGCTGGCTCTGGTCANGTTTGTAGTGCAGCTNAAAGAGGTTATACATTTCTGTGCATGGCACACAGAACTCAGGTCCTCTTAGAGATGGGGTCTGAGCATGGCACACAGGACTCAGGTCCTCTTACCAGTGGGTTCTGTCCTTTCAGCCTAACCCTGCTTCATACCCTTCCCAGATATTTAGCTCTTTACCTGCACTTGGTGGCATGGCCAAAAAGCCATTATAATCGGGGCCAAGTGAGGCTCCAGGATCAGGAGAGAAACTGATTGCAGCACCATNCTTGCTTGCTCTGAGTGTGGTGGGAAGCCCTGGTGGATTTTGAGGGAACAGGTGACATGTTNTAAAAGATTTTCCCCAGCAGGTCTAAAAGGACAGAGGAGAATGATGGTGACACTGACTGGGATAAGGCCCCTCCCTACAGACAGTCTATAGCGAAGAAAGAGTGGGCTTTGCATGTAAGGCCTGGCATCCAGCCATAACCATTGAACTTGGGGTCCTTGTAGGGTGGGTTGCATCAGGTACATTCAGCTATGATGGGGGTACAGTGAGGGTTACTGCTGAAAGTGTGGGAGACTGCCTGCCATGGTTCCCAGTTATCTGGCATGGCTTTTGAGAAATGGATTTGACTTTCACCATTGAAGGGGAATAGACAAGAAGTAGGAGGGAAGAGAGTTCAGATGGAGTGTGTGACTATCNAGAGTAAGTTGCCGCCATGTTGGACAGCTTCTAAGTAGGTTTAAATACTTCAATTTCTATGCTAGTGAAGGGTATCTAAAGTTTGCTTTTGTTTCTAGTTTAATAGTGTATAAAGCTATGCAAGAAGCTGAAAAAATAGAACTTTGTATTTTATAGATTCAACAGGGATACTTAATATTTGATAGCTCATGTAAAATGTATGTACATGTACACAGCTGACAGAACGCTAACAAATAAATACATTCAGCACAATTTTTAGTGGATAACATGAAAGGTACCATGGGACCTATCTAGGTGGCTTGCTTTTAGGAGCCAAACATGAAGGATTTTTCCTATAGAGTCAAGTATTTTAGAGGGTATAGTTGTCAAATAGACATGTGATCACAGTCTTACAATTTTCAGTGGACAGGAAAACATCACCAGCTTGCAGAAAATTGCCTAGTGACAGTGAAGTCAACCAGGGCTTGCTTACTTGTGCTGTTTCTCTCTCTCTCTCTCTCTCTCTCTCTCTCTCTCTCTCTCTCTCTCT
>LZPO01044397.1:92073-111656 GCA_001675575.1 Neotoma lepida
TGTGTGTGTGTGTAAGGTAAAGGGCAAGCTTGGTTATTGTTCCTCAGGTGTCATCCACCTTGTTTTTGAGACAGGGTTTCTCACTGGTCCGTGGCTTGCCAGTTCAAGCCCAGCTCTGGGATTCCAAGTGCACCCTACAGTGCCTGACTTTTTTCCATGGGCCCTAAGGATGGAGCACAGGTCCTCATGCTTCTAAAGCTACACTACCACCTGAGCCATCTCTCCAGTGCCTAGGTCACCAGAAATTTGTTTATTTTCCTACCTCTCCTCCCCACAAAAACCTAAATCACATCATTTTTCTGGAACAGATGGGACAGAGACACATGCTATATGAGGTAGATGTGTCACACTTGCTTTTTTTCCCCTCAAGTGTTTGTTTGTACATTTATTTTTAGGTGTGTGAGAGTGTATGTATGTGTACCGCATGCATGCAGTGTCTGNGGATGCTAGGAGAGGGCATTGGATCTCCTGGAACTAGAGTCACAAGTTGTGAACCATCACATGGATGCTGGGANCAGANCCTGGGTCCTCTGNAAGAGCGGCAAGTGCTCTTAACCCCTGAGCCATCTGTCCAGCCCCAGGTAATACTTTCAAAACAGCTAANTCATAAAAATACCCCCTAAAAGGAACAAATTCACAAACATACAAGTTTTTTTCCCCTACTCAGATCACTTTCTTTCTTTCACAAACTCCCTACCAGTCATTTCCATCCCTTGACGTCTCTGCTTAGCTATCTTAGCCTGGGGATGCTCTCACTGCCTCACACTCTCAGTCACAAGCTCATAACTCCACTCCTGGATTTCTGCTCTGCTATGGTTNAATAAAAATCCATCTCCAGAATCCATGTTCTAGTTATCTCTGATTACTGGAACATGTCCCCTGAACCCCTAATGAAAACTCTAGCTTCNGCCAGGNCTGGAGCCTGTGTGGTGCTGGGTTGCTTGACTTACAACTAGTCTCATTCTTTTCCACCAAAAGAAACACGCAGCTCTTCCCTTTTCCATATGCTGCCTTAATGTGGCACACTATTGGCATCCTTCATGCGGTATGGAAGCCCCAACTTTCCAAATGTCAAGCTCAAAATTAGCCTCAGCATTCTAGGAGCTGTTGGCTGCCTGGGGACCAGATGGATTCAGGGATTGGTGCTCAGAGGTGTGGTTCTTAACCATCTGGGGACACATGCCACTTTTGAGAAGCTCTGCTTTGGGAACGTCGCAAAAAACATGCCTATGTGGAGGGGTGTGTATGTTTGCACACGGCTTTGGCAGATGATCTGTGGTTCATGAGCTGTGCACCTTAGGACATCTAGATGTGTATAAGAGACAGGTGTGTGTGTGTGTGTGTGTGTGTGTGTGTGTGTGTGTGTGTGTGTGTGTGTGTGTGTGTGTGTGTTTACTCACCAGGTACAGAGGCCAGAGGANGACTGAGTGTCCTGCTCTGTCACTCTGTCTCGTTCCCTTTAGACAGGATCTCTCACTGAATATGGAACTAGTCTGTCTGCCTGCAAGCCTCAGTGATCCTCCTGTCTCCCCTGCCCTCTCAGTGAGCTGGGTACATGCATGGCTATTCTTGGCTTTCTATATGGGTGCTGAGGATTTGAACTCATGTCCTCAAGAGCTGAGGACATCTAAGTCATCTCTTGAGCCCCAAGAGAGTTTTGCTTTTTTTTTTTTTAACAACGTCAGATGCTTGAGAATGAAACAATTTGAATCTGCAACTGAGGGGTTTTAGAATTGTTATTTTTAAGCAAGATATATTCCCAAGACCACATTTTGAAACCCTTTTCAATTACACTAACGTCATTTTTCAGAACCTAATTTCATTTTTTTTAATAAAAAAATACACTTAGCTAGCTCTCTCTTGAACGGACTTGTTCAGACACATTTGCCATTTTAGGAGGAAGCCCTCATGGGATTTCAAACATGGTTCAGAGAGCCTCCTTCCTGGCTGAGTTCTCTTATTTGTTCCCTGATAGGTTTTTTGATAATGGTTTCGAGGAAAGAAAACCAGACACGTATTATGACCAACAATCTTAAAGTGTTGGTTTGGTGGGCGTGAGGGGAATGGTGGGGTTTTTGAATGTCTAGAAATGGCAAGAGGGGAACTCTGTGGAGCTTTGACTGTGTTCTTAAACTAGAGAATGGGCTCAGAGGTTTGGGAAGCATTACTCAGCCCNTGACTCACGGAGGTTTGGCTTTCTGTGTCTTTACTGTGTCTGCTCCACCCCCGCCTTACTCTTATCAGCCTGCTTCCCCTCACACACCTTTATTTGTCAGTCAGTCCTACCCGAACATTCTGTGAGTCATCTGATTCCGATAGGAGTGTAGTTCGCTTATAGATAGATACTAACGAGGATCTGTGGGGAGTGAGGAGGGAAGAGTCAGCCCTGACGAGTGGGGTGTCCTGGCATGAGTTTTCCTGAGTGGTCTGAGATGACGTGAGTGTCATCCTTCAGCACACTCTCCTTCCTGCTCAGCCCTGGAGTGTGTCCTCAGCCAGAGACCTCTGCATGAGAGGCACGGGTCAGATTTCATGAAGAATGGATGGACACTCCAAATGTTATCAGAAGGAATCTTAGGGGTGTCCCAGGACATTATGTCCGGGTTCTTTGTGTCTTGAACAATATAATGGACATGAGACATCAGCAGTCATGAAACTAGATTCATTAAAAGTAAGAGTAGGGGCTGGAGATGGCTCAGAACATTGAGGATTGGAGTCTGATTCCCAACACTCACCTCAGGTGGCTCTCTTCTGGCCTCTGCAGATTTACTTGCATTCATGTACACATTCATTCACACAGACACATGTTTGCCCATAATATATTTTAGTCTTTTTTTTTTTTTCAAACAAAGCTAGAGGTAAAAATGAGAACATAGACTGCCCTCCACAGGTGGGACCATGCATCTGTGGTTCAAGAGCCCTAGCGTAGGATCCAGGCCTCCTTCCTACCAAAGGCCAGAGAGAAGTTATTTGAAAGTATGGATCTTTCTTTGGCTGTTGTAGGTAATTGATTTTATGTTTGTTGGAGTATGCATGTCCAGTTCTTGGAGTGGTCAGGAACAGTTTGAATGAAGCCTTTCTTGTTTGCTGGGTCCCTACCTTTAACTTTCTTATGATTCACAAATCTTGCCTCACAAATGACTGTCACCCTGTGGAAGTTAACAGACGTCCAGAGGCCAGAGCCTCTGAAGGCTCACACCAGTTCAGATTCTTCCTCATGGCCCACAGGCATGTTGTTTCCTAACTTGTTTTGTGTTTCCTGTGCACTCACGGAGCCTTCTCTCCTCACAGGCTATGGCCACACGGTGCCCTTGTCAGATGGCGGCAAGGCTTTCTGCATCATCTACTCTGTCATTGGCATCCCGTTCACCCTCCTCTTCCTGACAGCTGTGGTCCAGCGTGTCACCGTACATGTCACCCGCAGACCCGTCCTCTACTTCCACATCCGCTGGGGCTTCTCCAAGCAGGTGGTGGCCATCGTCCACGCTGTTCTGCTGGGATTCATCACCGTGTCCTGCTTCTTCTTCATCCCAGCCGCGGTGTTCTCTGTGCTGGAGGATGACTGGAACTTCCTCGAATCCTTTTACTTCTGTTTCATCTCACTGAGCACCATCGGCCTGGGGGATTATGTCCCAGGGGAAGGCTACAACCAGAAGTTCAGAGAGCTGTACAAGATTGGGATCACATGTGAGTACCTGTGGCAGGCTGCACCTTGCGTGTCTGTTTCGTCCTTTCCGTGTTCTACTTTTTTCTAGGGACTGACAGTCCTCCATCAGTACCTGCTTGCTTTCTTTTTCCCTCCAACTTCCTATAGCTATTTCGCTTCACCATTCCCATCACAACTCTCACTGCTTAGTTATGTTTCCAGCGTACCTCGAAGTCACTGCTGAGTTTCTTGTATGTGTGTGTTTTCACGTGGGGGGTGCCTGTATCCCTGTCTGTGCTTGTAGAAGTTGGAGGACAACCTCCCCAGTCCTTCCTCTGGTGTCTTCTTTTTGTTTGAGACAGGGTCACTCTTTGGATTAGTATTTCATCAACAAGCCAAGACTGGCTGACCAGGGAGCTCCAGAGACCCACCTGTCTCCGCCTCGCATCTCGCCATCTCTAGGATTACAAGTACAAGCCATGGCACCAGCATTTCCCAAGGGCTTGGAGGACCCAACTCAGGGCCTCACACTTGTAATGCTCTTGATGGCCCGAGCCCTCTCCCTCCACCCAATCAACTTCTCAAATGGTGTAACAGGCATAGTAGCCATCTTTTACTATAGTAACTTACTTTACACTGTTAAATATTTTACACACAAGAAAAGAAGACCTCAGCTTGTCACTAACATAGTGTTCTTTAATTTTCCAGGAAATTTCTCAAAGTAGTCACTGACCTCATTTGTCTGTGTCACTCTGTTGTGAAGTTACCTATCACCAATTACTCTCAGAATTTATGTGTAGAAAATGAAGTAGGCAACAAATTTTAGATGCCTCAGTTGGTAAAGTGCCTGCTACACAAGCATAGACACCTGAGTTCCAATCTTTAGCATCCACATGAAAAGCCAGGTGTGGTGGCATGCAGGAGGGGACAGACACAGGAGGATCCCAGGGTGGCTTACAGGTCCGTCTAGCTGAAACTACAAGCTCCAGGTTCAGCAAGAGACTCTGTCTCAGAGATAAACTGGAAAGCCATTGAAGACACAGAATGTGCATCTGCACGCGTGCTCACCAGCAAGCACACCTGCAGGCGCACAGCACACAATCTGGAAAAATGCAGCCGTCCCTCTGGAAGACACTGCATATTATTTGTGTGAACCCTCCGTGTGTTCGGGATGTGTAGCAAGCAGTCATAGCATAGTTCCTGCTGTTTCCTTCTCTAGACTCTTACTGTGACCCAGCCCAGTCACAGCTTCTAGGAAGTCATGGTTTGGTGAGCAGTCAGTGCCCTTGCCCTGTCTTGTTCTCTTACTCCCACAAAGTGGTTGGTTGTACTGTATTTGAATATTTCCATGAAACGGTAGGCTCACCGGGAACAAAGCCTGCACTCATAACCCCCCAGTGCTTTCCATGGCTCCTGGCTCCAGACCAAGCACAGTAAATGTTTGCCAAAGAGTTCTGCAAGGAGGTTTGCATGCTCTTTAGTATTTTAGAGTCTGTGTGACTTGGGGACCACCCTACAACCCACCTGCCTCGATTGTTGACCATCTAACTTGCCTCTAATTCAGTAACATGACAAATGACCTCAGTGTGGAAATCTTTTAGTATTTGTGTTTCTTATATTTGAAGTCTTTCTAAGAAATAGGATTACTGGCCCCAAATGAACACACTTCTTTTGTGAGTTACAGAGCAGAACTGAGGTCCCCAAATGGAACATAAGTCTGCATAGTCACTGGTATCTGAATTCCCATCCTCTTTGGGTGGCATTGGCCAGAAGAGTTCTAGACATTTTCTGTGTGAATTTGATAGCAATATAGATAGACATCATCTTAACTCTCATTTAAGCTAGCAGGCAATTCTTTAATTTTTACTTTGCTTTCTAATTTCTTCATGAACTAGAGAAATAGAATGTCCCTGCGTTTGTGTTTTCTAGTTCAGCTTTTCTCTGTGTAAATTGTCCTCTTCTGTGTCCTGCCTGGTATGTGAGCTCTCTCAGCTCTCTCCCAAACACTGAATCGTCCCATAACCTGTGCCCCTCATTACAGTGTGGACTGTGTTTCTCAGGCAGTCAGCCAGGATGGATTTTATGCTCTGACTGTTCAGAACTTGAGCATCCAAGGAACGAATGGCCCGAAAGTGAAGGTAGAATAAAATCCCACAGCTTGCCTGAAACCCCGTGGGCACTTCTGGCAGTATTCCAGAGTCTGGCTAAGTAATAACCAAGGAGGGAGTGGATTTGTCTATACTGACTAGCAATGCTACTGCCAAACACAAGGAAACCCCCCGGGGCACCAGCTACCTGTCATAACCAACAGCCAAAACTGGAGATATCAAAACCTTGTCTGCCTGGAACATCCAGAGTGCATCTCCTACAATGCAAATTTTAAGTTTCCTCAACTGTGTGTTTTCTGGAAATCTTCCTTTCACATTTTACTACTGGGACACGAAGTGAGGACTTCTGACATTCTCTTCCTGTCCCTTTCTGTGAGTTTGTGTTTTGTTTCTCTGAAAACTGATTTTTTAAAAAATGTTGAAACTGACTTAAAATCACGATTTGCCCATCACAAGTTCCAAGAAATAGTGGTTATCCTTCATGAATGAGAAAATTGTAGTTATCTAGTGAATTGTCCACATGCCCAGATACTGACAATGACATCGTAGGAGGCTTAAGAAGCAGAAATTGTGACAAGACTATTGAGTGCTCAGAAAGATGCTCACGTGACGTGAAAACCTTTTTGTGACTCTCTAATTCTAAGGCCGAGGAAGAAAGGGTAACAGTAGGTGACTATGGTGAGTCGTTTGACTTAAAGCCACATTAGCAACAATTGATTGCTTTATTTCTCTAAAAACTGAAACTAGGAGAGAGCAAGATGTCCAGCTTAGGGCATAGCGTTAGTGGTGTTGAGCAGCAGGGAGCGAATTAAAAATGGCTGATGTTGAGAAAGGCAAGAAGATTTTTATTGAGACGTGTGCCCAGTGCCACACTGTGGAAAAGGAGGCAAGCATAAGACTGGACCAACTCTCCAGGGTCTGTTTGGGCAGAAGACAGGTCAGGCNTCTGGATTTCACACAGATGCCAACAAGAGCAAAGGCATCGCCCAGGGAGAAGATACCCTGATGGAGTATTGAGAGAATCCTGAAAAGGATATCCCTAGAACAAAAAGGATCTTCGCTGGAATTAAGAAGAAGGGAGAAAGGGCAGACCTAACGGCTTATCTGAAAAAAGTTACTGGCATGTAACACCACCCGCCTTAGTTATTACAGAACAAATGTCTCATGGCTTTTAATAAGTACCATAACTTAATTCATACACCAGAACTCAGATCATGAACAGNTAATAACGTTTTATGTCGGACAGTCTGGATTTAGGTAAAACTGACTTATAGTAAAGTAGATATGGTATTTTTAAAATATGTTAATATTTAAATCCCTTAATCAGTAATATTCAACTTTCTACAAAGATGGGAGTGTTGCCGCAAAACCAACTGAATGGTTTTATACTTAGATTTATGTAACTGGGCGTATGAATGTGTTTAAACACTGGGGACATTCTCTCACTGTCTCAGGACCAAGCAGAAGATACCTGTGCTTCAGTTTGTATTCACTGGCCTGTCACAGGCAGTGGTTAAACATCAGGAAGCAAGTCTCTATGCTTGACAATGCCGATTTAATTAGAATTCCCTATGTCAAGGATGCTGCCTTTTATTGCTGAGAGGCATTTTAAAGTGGTTTATGTATGATATCAAATAAAGTGTTTAACACTTAAAAAAAATTAAAGCCAAGCCTGGGGAGATGGCTCAGCAGGTAAGAGTGAGCACAGCAAGCATGAAGACATGAGTTCGAATTCCCAGCCCCCACATAAAAAGCAGGGCATGGCTGCAAGCCTGCAGCCCTAGTACTGGCTGAGGTGGAGATAGAAGGATCGCTGGGGCTTGCTGGCTGCCAGCCTAACTCCAGGTTCAGTGAGAGACTGTCTGAAGGAATAAAGCAGAGAGTGGCAGACATGACATCCAGTGTCCTTTGGCTTCTGCCCTCATGTGCATGGGTACACCCTCCTACTTGCATGAAGTTCACACACACAATTGAAGCCTGAGATTGTGACTAATCCAATGGCTAAGTCATTTCGCTCTTCTTTGAATCCCTTCACAAGGCGTGGACTTCAAACATTCCTCGAAATAAACTGTCAGTGGACCTGCTGGAGCACTCTGTGTGTGGTGTGGGAGGAGGATAAGTCATTCAGTCTTGGTTTTGTGGTGACTAGGTCAAACTGAGCCGGTGCTGTGTTTTCTGCCTTGTAGGCTACCTTCTCCTCGGACTCATCGCCATGTTGGTCGTCCTGGAAACCTTCTGTGAGCTCCATGAGCTGAAGAAATTCAGGAAAATGTTCTATGTGAAGAAAGACAAGGATGAAGATCAAGTTCACATCATGGAGCACGACCAGCTCTCCTTCTCCTCCATCACTGAGCAGGCAGCTGGCCTGAAGGAGGATCAGAAGCAAAACGAGCCGTTTGTGGCCTCCCAGTCACCACCCTATGAGGACGGCTCTGTGAACCACTGAGCATGGACTTTCAGACCCCGGACATGAGGCAGAGCCTTGATTGTGTCCATTTTTACAAGAAAGTCAAAGCCAAGATGATGTTATTTTAAGAAATAGCTACTGTTAACAATATTTAACAACATGGAACTTTGGACTCTGGGGGTGGGTGTCTAATCCCTGGGCAAACGAGATATGTACCTGTAATTCAAGGAGGCGCAATCACCTGGACATCACACACTGGGGATGAATACTTGAAGCAGTGTACTACAGTGGATGGAGGCAGATTTTATATGTAACTGGGGACTCTGGGTTTGCATTTAAATCATTTTGCCGACAGCTAAATAGCAACATTTATATTTAAAAACAAAAAAAAATCTATAGAGATGTATTTTTTAAATAGGTTTAAGTGTCCTGGCTTGCATGTACCTATCCAAAATGATTATTTTTGTAGCGTCTAAATTAACTCTATTTATAATGAATAGGTTACCATCCACTGTGTACATAGAACATATAAATATGTTTATATCCTGTACATATGTGTAGGCTACCAGATCTCCCTGTATTCTTAAGCCAAGATAAGGAATATTTTTTTCTTTTTGATTTCTCTTTATACTAAAGAACTCAGAATTGCCACAACAAGCTAAGAGGCATAGAAACCCAAGAGAAAATCAGTATGATATTCTGTTACCATATATGTTTCTACCTTCTTATGATGATGTGGGACCAGATGACCAGTGGGGAAGAGAATTTGTGAGAGGGTGAAGATATTTGGTCTGGGAGGTACACCACTATTTCTACCCACCTCACACTGAAGCACAGAACACAACATCAATGCCCCCAACAAACAGATTATGTCAGGTTAACCTGAGAATTCTACACTTAGAAGCTGAAATCAATAAAATCATGGCAGGTTGAAATCTCATGTTTTACTATGTCTGGTGTTTTCCTCTATGTTCATTGTCTATCTAGGCACTGCTTTAGAGATACTGTACAGTAACAAACCACTGGTGTATCTAGGATATCACGAAGGGCTTTTGAAAGAAAAATCAGGAAGACCCTGTGTGATGACAGATGTTCACTGATGCCTCCGTCTTGCTGTCATGGGTCATACCCAGAGGTAATTCCCCTCACCTGATGATGACCTGGCCACACTCCGTGATTTCAGGGTGTGGTCTCCTCACATTAGGCAGCTTGCTCCCTACCACCTAAGCCCCATGCTGCCCACTCCTGCCTTATACTTCCAACAGTGTGTCCTTCAGAACAAAGTCCTTCCTCATGGTTTAAAGTTGCATCTTAGCTCAAAGCAAAGAAGCTCTTTTTTTTGGGGGGGGGAGGGGTTGATGTAACACACACAAAGCCACTGTACCGGGTCATCTCTGGTGACCTCTAGTGTCAGCATGACCTTCCTAGTGTTTCTGAATCTGGGCCACGCTGCTCAGGAGTGGGTATTTTCCATGCTGGCCTGGCTTCTCAGAGGGTGGGCTGCTCTCAAAGACAGACAGGAGTAAGGGCACAGCAGTGGCTTCTCACAGGAGACAGCAGATGTCATGGGCTTAGCTAAACTTTCAAAGGGCACAGAGAGTTTACTGTGTGATGTGGTGCAGCCAGAGTCCTGAGAGATCTCAGAGTATAAGTCACAGGGACAGTGGATTGTGGGTTGAATATCTTTCTGTTTGATACCACAGGGAGGAAAGTACTGACTCTCACAGCTTCTCAACTTTAATGTGGGTGGGAATCCAAAGCACAGAACACAAGGAAGCACACGGAGAATGCCAGTACTGAGTAGCCATGTACACTGAGGAGCTGGCTCAGTCAAGGCAGAGCAATCTCGAATGAGGGAGAAATCTGCTCTCTTGAGAACAAACACTAGCATGACAGCGTTGGCCACTCCTTAGAGCAGTGTCCCCCATGACATAAACACCTCTCACAAGGCTCTGCCTCTTAAAGGTCCCATCCCTGAATAGCAGTACATGGGAAAAGACTTCCAGCACACTAACCCTTGGGAGACACACCACATTCACACACTAACACTGGGATGTCTTTCTGCAGCAATCAGATTTTACAATAAATCCAAAAGCATTTGAGCAGAAGCCAAAAGGAGAAAAAGCAGGGGTTTTTCTGATCGATCAGACAAATTCTGCTCGACTTCAGGAAGACAAGACGATANGATTTCTAAGCTACAGTCACCATTTTTCTGAAAAGCAGTTATGTTTATACTTGTAAATCATGTGCTTTGGGACATGGACACAATGGACCTATTGGGCGATGAGGAAGGAGATGCTTAGAAATTAGAAGAATGCAAAGGAACAGAGATAGTCAGTGTAAACCTCCTTCAGCCGGTTAAAGCTACCAGGAGTCCGTCCGGTTAAAGCTACCAGGAGTCCGTTGCCCTCTTGGAATTAACTGCTGATATTTGTCTCAAACAAGATATGTCACTGTCACCAGTACAAGTGCACCCTGAGAGGTGGGAACAGGGACAGCTGGGTCTTAGGATCCCAAGCCTGCCACTGGTACATTTCCTGAGATTCCTTGTTCTAGGAGTTCTGTGCTGAGGAGCTGAGAACAGAAGGATTAAACATGTCCTTAATTTGGGAAGGTGTTCCCTTTGGGCTGTTGATTCCAAATGTGTTTAAGGTAAAAGTTTCTTAAGAACATGTAAGAAATTAAAATGGCACAGTATTCTTCAACCTTTGTTTGCACATGCCCAGTGACATTGTAAACCTGCCCCTTTAGTAATTTTGTTTTTCCTACAGTAATTTATAATTTTCCAAAGGATTTAGGTTTTTGTTGTTTATTTATTTTTTTGCTCTTGCATCCCAACCAACATTTCCCCTCCCTCCTCTCCTCCCAGTCCCCTGCTCACTCCCATCCCATGCATTCTTCCTCCTCTGTTTATCTTCAGAAAAGGGCAGGCCTCCCAGGGATATCAGCCAGCCATGGTATATCAAGTTGCAGTGAGACTAGGTACCTCCTTTCCTATTAAGGCTGGATGAGGCAATTTGGTAGGAGAAAAGGGTCCCCCAAGCAGACAACAGAGTCAGAGACAGCCCCTGCTCCCACTGTTAGGGGTCCCACAAGAAGATCAAGTAACACAACTGTGATATATATGCAGAAGGCCTAGGTCAGCCCCATGCAGGCTCCCTGGTTGTCAGTTCAGTCCTTATGAGCCCCTATGAGCCCAGGTTAGTTGGTTCTGTGGGTTTTCCTGTGGTTTCCTGAATCCCACTGGCTCCTACAGTCCTACCTCCCTCTCTTTCCCAGGATTCCTCGAGCTCTGCCTAATATTTGGCTCTGGGTCTCTGCTTCTGTTCAAAGGATTTACTTTGTGGAACATTTTTTCCCTTTTTTTGTGCTATTGGAGACTGAACCCAGGGTCTCTCATACCCTAGGCTCTACCTCAGAGTTGTTTCCAGTCAGCTTGGTGGAAATTCAGTACTTCCAAATTTTTGTGTGAGGCAAGATAGGAAATTGTTTGCTGAAGACAGTGTCCTAATATTTCATTTATTACATAATGGCAGGCAGTTTCTGCTTTCATTTTTTTTTCTTTTTAGAGTGAGTGTGTGTGTGTGTGTGTGTGTGTGTGTGTGTGTGTGTGTGTAGGTGCTCACAGAGGCCAGAAGAAGGTATCTGATCCCCTGGAGCTGGAGTTACAGGCAGTTTGTGAGCCATCCAAAGTGGGCACTGGGAACTAAACAGGCCCTTTGCAAGAGCAGTATGTGTAACTGTTATGCTACTGTCTCTCAATGCCTGCAACCTCAACTTTCTAAAGTGAAGGGGGCCCAGAAATAAACAGAATCTCTTCAAATAAAACCTTTTTCTTGACTTAGCAAGAAAACCACTGAATGGGAAGTGAGCCCTCTCTTTGCTCCATTCAGAGCAAGCTCACACTCACGTCACCCTCACTTCTAATAAAATCATTGTTCTGATTTCCCAGCACACAGAAAGCAAAGGAAAGATACTATGCCATAATTCCCAGGTTTTGTGCTAGTAAAATTTGCCATGCAATAGTTTTAAGTGCTTAAGTAAAAAAATGAATTCAAAGTGTTAAGATGCAATAGTAACTGTTAAGACCACCCAGGCCACTTCACTGTAGAATGGCATGTCTTGGTCCTATAGAAGAATCTACAATACCAACACCATGCCCTGGGCATCCTGAGCCACATGCCCCAGGAATAAAGTGGCTACTCATTTTACACCAAGAAGGAGAAACTGTCCCGTTCCCCCAGAGACATGACAATCTCTCTNCCAGCAACCTTATCAGTTACTCTTCTCTTGCTGTAGTACAATGTCTGAGAAGCAAGATTTCTGGGTTATGGTTTGAGAGGGACACACAAACCATCATGGTNGAGAAGTAATGGCAAAGATCATGGTGACAGAAATGTGCAGGTGGGTTTCCTCACATCTTAACAGATCAGTAAGCAGAGAAGACAAGAAATGGGGCTGGGCTATAGAACCCCAAAGCCACTAGTGACCCACTCCTTCAGTGAAGCTCCACTCCCTGGAGGTTCTCTGGAACAGCACCACCAGCAGGGGACAAGTGCTCAAACACAGGCGCCCAAGGGGACTTTTCCAGTTCAGGTAACAGTGTCNTGTCGTATCCACAGAAAGCCCAGGACTCTCTCAGGCTGACATCACTGCATCAGTAGGAATTCTTACCAGTGGCCAGACTGGATTTCCTTCATTGGTAGACTGTTCTGGGTCTGCTGTGTGGTTTATGGATCCATATTATCTACTGGCTCAAGAACACACAGAACAGGGCTGGAGTGACGGGTCAGTAGTTAAGAGTACTCACTGCTCTTGCAGAGGATCCAGGCTTAGTTCCCAGTGCCCACATGGCAAATCACAACCACCTGTAACTTCAGTTCCAGAGGATCCAACACTTACTCTGGCCTCTGCAGTGTCNTCTATGCACACATGTGTGTGCACACACACATACATATTCACACACATAAGATAAAAGAAGTAATTCACAATTTTAGGAAGAACTTACAGAACAGCAGTCAGTGTAGCTGATATCCTGACAAATGGCACAGAGACACCCCCATATACTCCACCTCCACACAGGACAGCTACAGAGAAAACAGGCTGGCCTGAGGACTGGATACTCTTCATGTTATCTCAGTGATATGATTTCCATAATGCCCTCTGTTTAAACAGATACGATAACTAACATGAGACTGGAGAGATTACTTGGAGGTTAAGAGTGCTCTCTGCTCTGCCCAAGGAGCCAAGTTCAGTTCCCAGCACTCNCCTCAGGAGGTTCACAACCACCTGCAATTCCAACTTCAGGGGATCTGAAACACTTCTAGATCTGCCAGCACATATGACGTACGCTCACACTGACTCACAATTAAAAGTAAAGTAAGTCTTCAAGATGGCAGGTGCTTGCTAGGTGCCATATCCATAGTGGATATGTTCTAAGGCCTCAGTGGCTACTCCAAACCCCACGTGGTACAGAATTCTGCCTGCACTGTGTTTTCCACACTTCATGTTGNNGAAAAGGTCCAATTTCTAAACGAGACACAACAAGAGATGCAACAATAACCCGTGGCACAATAACCATGGCAGCACATCACAGTTAAAGTCATTTACAACTTACCAATTGTTCCTTTCTGGAATTTTCCATCTCATATTTTCGGGATGCTGTTGAGTGACTAACAGGTAGGAAGCTTGCTTTTTATATGGTCCTTGTCACCTTCTAAACTGTTCCCTTGGGCTTAGCATCATGCTTTTTCAAGGTATAGAGACCTTGAAATGTCATTGAGACATTACCACTAAACTTGTGTGACTAAATAAAATATCTAGCCCTAGGTGAAGAAATTAGCTGAGATTGGGGCAGTTTCCCACAATTTTCCTTCTGTTAGCTATAAATTATATGTGTATACGCTATGGAAATGTGAGTACAAGCCAGTTTTCCTCTATATAACTCATGATTTCATCTCCATTTCTAAGTTGTGGCTAGAAGCCTGAGCTCCCCAGCCAAGAAGAGCTGGAGAACCTAGGGACTCTAGCCTGCTTGTTGTGAGTGCTTGCTTTGCTANGTCCCTGCTCAGGGCTGTTCCTCAGCCCTGGCCATTGGCTTCAGAGCAAGCCCTTTCCTCAGACTCCAGTTGCACAACAAAAGCTCTCCTCAGAGGGCTTGGTACCAACTCGGTATCAGGTCTTTTGCATTGCAGATTGGGACATCAGGACTCTAAGTGCTGGATCTGAGCCTGGTCCCACCCACTCTGCAGTGACCATGTGAGATTGAGAGGCCTCTGTGATTTGTNGCACATGCTGTAACTGGCAGCCCACCTGCTTTGCTGGTCGCCCATTTCCCNTATGCTCTTGATCCTGTGTGTTTGATGAATAGGACCAGGCTGGCCAGAGATGGGTGAAGCAGAGCCCAGTGGCAAGGCCAGGTGTGGATGCCATGGGGACCTCTTGGGTGAGTTTGTGGGTGGCAGACAGGAGAAGGATGACTCTAGCAGCTGTTCTGTGGGAACACTGGGCAGACAAAACGCTTTGAAATTCTCTGGGGAAAATATGCAGGGAGACANTTAAGTTTTCTTCTTTCCAAGTGATCTGCCCTTAAAGGCAAATCTCGCATTGTTGGGATTCCTGATGCAGGAAGCTGAGAAATCTGTGAGATCTGCAGGCACTGGCCAGTGTTGGGAGCTGTTGCCCACACCACAGAAAGGGCTCTGGTATTCCACACAGAGCCAAACTCACCTCCTGAGTTTCACACATAAGCTGAAGAGAAAGGCATCATAGCTGGGAGGAGAGAATAAAGAGCACAGAGAGAGAGAGAGAGAGAGAGAGAGAGAGAGAGAGAGAGNGNGCACAGAAAGGAAAAGACCCAATTCCATCTCCTACATGCATCTGAACCAGGCTTGGGCCATTTTAATCCAACAATGACAGAATCATTATTACAACACAGCCCTGAAATTGGTAACATTACAGGCAAATAGATGCAATCTCAGGTGTGAAAAGTCTGAAGTAATTTTATGTCATTTGTGTGGTGATATATTGTGTACCCCAATAAAATTGCCTGAAGATCAGAGGACAGAACAAGCCACTAGATTAAACATAGGCCAGGCAGTGGTGGCACACACCTTTAATCATAGCACTCAGGAGGCAGAAATCCATTTGGATCCATGTGAGTTCAAAGTCACTCCGGATACATGAGATTGACTCAGTCTAGGAGAGAAACAGAGCCAGGCAGTGGTGGCACACATTTTTTATACCTGTACTGGGAAGCACACACTCCTTTAATCCCAGTATGTGGGAAGTCACACGCCTTCAATCCCAGCAATAGGAAGTAAGTAATATGGTNGGTGNAGAAAGGTATATAAGGCGNGAGGAGACAGGAACTAGAGGCTTTTTCAGGCTGAGGAGTCCTAGAGGTAAGAGGTGTCTGTGGCTTGTTTCTTTGTCTCTCAGCTCTTTCAGCATTTACCCCAATATCTGGCTCGGGGTTTTAATAAAAAGACCATTTAGCAATTCGTGTTACACATTTGTTCAGTGTTGGGGTTTGAATGCTTTTAACACTCAGTTCCCCACTTGTGGTACTTTTAAGGCTATATGAGGCCTTTATAATGAGGGTTGGGGAGGAGTTGGTAGAAACAGGTCAACAGAGAAAGTTACACTGTTCCTGTCTGCTGCCATGCCAACAGGCCCCTCCCCCATCCCATGGTCCTACCACCAGGCACATAACTGCCACCCCCTTCCTGCTGTGACAGATTGGATCCCCTGAAACCTTGAGTCAAAATAAACCCTTTCTTAAGCTGCTTTTGACAGATATCAGGTCACAATAATGACAAAAACGATATCCATACTAAGTTGGGGGCTGAGCCTCCCAGTCTCTTTGATCATGGTTCCATGTCCCCCTNTTGGGTCACACATGGAAGCTTGAGAATGCAGAGACTAAGAAGTGTTCCTGTCAGAAGGCCCCACTCATGTCTCCTGTAAGTGTCAGGACTCAGTGTCACAGAAGAGGGAGCTCCAGCAGATGACATGACCATCTACCTGCCAGTGCTCGTGAAACATGTTCACAGCATTGGCAGCTGCTATTAATGCCAGTCTCAGGCATTTCTCTATGAGACAAGATGAGGCCTACAGCTGTGGAAGGAAAGAGTGGAAAAGGCTCTCGAGGGAACACTTATGAATGGAAATTACTCACATACCAGTTAGTAATTCAAGGTCACGGTGCTGGTGACATTGTGGGGGTCAGCCAAAGGAACATGAACTCAAAGGAAGCCTGGAAGCAAAGTTTTGTGGAGAAGCTGGTCCCTGAAGATTAAGCATAAGGACATTTGAGGAGACCAGGTAAAGACCGAGTCTAGGAGCCAGCAGAGGAGACACCTGTGGCTCTGTCATCCATGCCACGTTCTGAGTGTGGGACTCAGGCAAGCTACTCTCTACCTTTGTGTCCCCAGTGTCCAGATGCCTTGTGGGTGGAAGGATTATTTAAAACAATGGNTGTCACATTATATACTTGACCAGTCATAGAAGGCAGACGCTGGGATGGTTTCTTGAGGGTGTGGAGTTTATTAAAAGTTATTAATGACATGTGCAGACAACAGCAATATCGGGCCTCTGAAGAAAGTTCAGGCCCCAACCAAAGACAGGCAGCACGGCCGGGCCTCTGAAAAGAGAAAATCAAGGCTCTTGTGGTAGAAGTGGGTTTATGCTTTCTGAGGATGAGGGGAAGGTCCATAGCACAAGCCAGACGGGAGTGTGGGAAGTGGGTGGGGACCAGGATGTATGACCACTAAGAGTTCCTTGGATTTAGCTTCCTCTGCAGGTGAGAAACCCTGGAACTTGAAGTCTGTTAGCTAGGGACTCACCGACAATGTCTCTGTCTGCACCTGGGTATCTGTGAGAAGGGGAGGACTACTGCNGGTATTATGGCCTGAGCAGCTGCTGGGTTCTCACATTACAGTCTTACAACCTGATACTCCATGTCATTCTATTGTATTCCCAGGTGGTTAGTCTTGGTTGCAGAGCCTAATTTGGTAGAACATTGGCTAATTACAGACTCAACTGCAACTCTGGATAATTTCTCACAACAACCTATAGGACACTTTTGCTTTTACCCTACCCCATTTAACCGGCCAACGTTATTTGTCAAATATATTCATTTCTGGGCTAGGGAGATAGCTCAGTTGATAAAGTATTTGCCACACAATCATGACAACCTGAGTTCAAGCCCCAGTCTGTTAAAGAAAGGTATACTGGTGCATTTGGTAACTCCAGTGCTAGGGAAGCTTAAACAGGTGGGGCTGGGCTTGCTGGCCAGTAGCCTAGCCTGCTTGGCAAAGTCCTGGCCAGTGAGAGACCCTTGTTTCAAAGGGAAAAGGTGGTTGGTGCCTAAGGAATGACANCTGGAGGTGTCCTCTGACCTCCAGATGCACACGCGCGCACACACATACACACACAGGCACCAAGACAAACATGCCACACTCAAGCACACACCCTCTTCTAAGCACACATGGATGAATTGATTTCCAGAATTATCTGTCTACCTCAGGCACCCTTGAGACCATGTCCCTTACTGATGATATTGTTGTGAACACAATGTCAGTAGTTACCCCTGCGGCCTATAGAAGGACCTAGGCTCCATTTTCGTAAGAGGAAACCTGGTTGGAGTGAAGATCATTTTAAGGTCAGCTACCATGAGGGAGATTTCTTTTCCCTGTAGAAATTTAAAATGATATTTTCTTGTGTCTTGCCAGTATTTCAATGCTGCAGTTCATGACTTCATCTGTCCAGATGATAACAAATCAGCTACAAAATGGGAATTCATTTTCCCAGGCTCTTGCTGCACAATAGCAATAGTGTTCACAACATTAGTGTTTTGCTGGGACTTGCAGGAGGCACGAGAGGGGGCACACACATGTGTGTGTATGTGTATGTGTATGTATATTAGTGATGAGTGTGGTCTGTGAGTGTATGGTCTGTGTGTGTGTGGTATATGTATGTGTGTATGTGCATGTGATATATGTGTGTATGTGTATAATGGTGTGTGTGTGTGCCGTATACACATGTGTGTGAAAGTATGTATGCATGTGATGTATGTGTGTATGTGTATGTTGTGGTGTGTGTGTGAATGTGTGTGAATGTATGTGGTGTATGCATATGTGCATATGGTATATACACATATGANTGCAGGCACACACTTAATGCATGTGCAAATGGAGCCCAAAAGTTGGCTTTGGGTGTCTTCCTCAATGCTCTCCACTGTATTTTTGGAGACAGGGTCTTTCACCTAAGCTTGTTGCCAGCAAATCCGGTGGACCTTCCTGTTGCCACCTCCCAGTTCTGGCATTATAGATGTGTGCTCCCACACCCAGCTTTTACATGAGTGTTAAGGATCCAAACTCAGGTTCTCATGTTNGCACAGCTGGTAGTTTACTACTGAGTCCTCTCCTCAGGCCTGAGTGCCTTCTGACCCATCAAGATGAAATCACACTCAGGAGTGCTGGAGTTGTGCATAATCCNCACAGCCTACTGGTGCTTTGATAATAGTCTCGGTTACTCCATTAAATTTTCACACCATTCCTCAGCCCTGTGTCCCTAAAGTGACAGTATGAAAAGGAACCATGAGGAATACTACTCTCAATTACTTTATGCTGCTGCTGCTGCTGAAGAACCCTCACATCTCGGATTTTCTTCCCTGTCTTGCATCCCTGTGGGAGGGCAGTCCTAAGAGACAGACCCATGTTTCTATGCATAGCTGAACCTAAAGTCTGCACATGTTCCTTTCAAGAGTTCTAAATCAGGTTCTGGGTGATGTCAGACGGTCTATCTACCTCTTTAGGATTTTAGTTTATTCTTCCTCAGAATGGAAAGACACCGCCTATCTTCACACCTAGGAATGGCATTGTCTGTTAAAATCAGCAGAGCATCCATCAGACCATCCTAAGGATTTGGAAGATAGGAAAATGAAATGATTTCTTTGGCATCCCCTAGACCCTTGGAGTTCCAGGAGGGGCCTTTGCAGACACTCGGGCCTCTTGTAAGAGCAAGAAGAGGATGGCAAAGAAAATTAAGTGTGAGAGAGTCGAGGTGGTACAAACACAACAGGAACTGAGATATTTCAAGGAAGGTGTGAGCAGAGAAAATCAGTACGATGTCAACTAGTGAAACCTGCCAGCCCTTTCTCGCTAGGAAATCCCTCTCTATTTATATCTTAATATTCCTGCTCAATCNTATCTTAATGGGGATCCTGGCATCCTGGACTAAAGCAAGACTCAATGGCCAGGATCCTGGAAGATAGAGACTCACTTTCTCTTCACTTTCCATCTCTCTCATCCTTGCTCCCATCCATACCATACAGGTGACAGTCACCTCTTTAAACTTCAGGTCTCAAGTGTGAGCTCCTCCCCTGGGTGAGTCCATGTATTAGTTACTTGTCTCAGTC
>LZPO01044397.1:113455-123860 GCA_001675575.1 Neotoma lepida
ACACTCTCTCTCACACATACACACTCTCTCTTTCACACACACACATACATACACTCTCTCTCACACACACATACACACTCACACATATACATTCTCTCTCTTACACACACACACACACACACACACACACACACACACTTTTTAAACTGCCCCTTCAGCTTCCATTCACCTTCTCCTCCATTCCCTGCCATCACTGGCACTGGCTTGATGCCCATTTGTTCTGCCCGCCATTAGCTGGTGTTCTGAGAGCCTAGCTCTGTCCCTGTGCCAGCCTGCTCCACAGTATCTGCTTTGTGGCAGCTGCAGCTCTGTCCCTGCTGTTTCTAATTTTCTTGTCCTCCCTCCTTTCTGCCTCCCCACCTGCTATGTACCAACATGACATTCATTTCTAGATCCTTCTGTTGTCCATGCAAAGATGCCATTTTAAGTGATGCTAAACAAACCCAATTTCCTCCTAGCCCCTTCCTATACAAGCTTAGTCACATCCCTCCTGAGATTTCTTGTTTTAATCTAGATGGATTTTTGCATTTGCTATTGAATGATTCTGTCACTACANNGGACAGGAGCCACGTCTAAGCATGCCTGAAAAAAGTTCTTTATGAAATTAATTTCATTTCTTGATGAAATTAAGCTCAGTATACATATAAGATAGGAAGGTTGTTTGGAAAGCAAAATTTTCTTAATATTAGGCCCATGGTAAATGAAATACTAGAGATGAAGATANGAAATGAATATTTATTTTACCANCAAATATGTGTTCCCATGGAGACAGCAGACATTATTCCAGATATGTGAAATATAGCAGCGAACACAAAGACAGAAGTTACTGCTTGCCCTTACACAGCTTTAGTATTTGGTTATCTTAGTTTATTTTACTTTGATATTGTCTAATGTAGCCCTAGGCTGGCCTTGTACTGCTNTGAAACAGAGGATAACCCTAAACTTCTGACCTTCTTTCCTCCATCTCCAAGGGCTGGGATTACAGGCATGCACCATCATGCTTGGTTTATATGGTACTGGGATCATATCTAAGGCTTTGTGTATGCTAGGCAAGTACTCTATTAGTTGAGTGACATTCCNAGCCCAACAACTTGATTTAAAGGGCTATAAGTGGNGCTGTAGAGATGGATCAACAATTAAGAGCATTGGCTGCTCTTCCAGACAACCAAGGCTCAACTCCCAGGACCTACAACTATCTGTAACTCTGGTTCTGGGGAGTCTAACACCCACTTCTGGTCTTCCTGAACACAAGGCATGCATGTGACAAAGACATACATGCACGCAAAGTATTCATATAAAAATAAATCAACCTTTCTTTTTAAAAGCCAATTTACTATACATGCCTGGCCCAGTTTAGATATTTTANAAATCTTATTTCATTCTCTCATGTCCCACACAAGGCAAGTACATTCCCATGTGGAATTGGGGGTATTCTTCTGCCTGTTTGAGTCTTCATTCTCTCATCTGTGACAGCTGTCTACCTCTTAGGTGTCAGGGGAGAGCACTGATAATTGGCCAGTGCCTTCTCTCGGCCTGGCATTTTTACTAGGTGATTTATAAGCTTATCTTCACAGACAGGCCTGTGAAATGAATTGCTTGGTCTCAATTTTCAGACAAGAAACCAAATTGTCAGAATAGCAGAGCAAGTTGGTGAAAGTCAAATGCCTCTAAGTAGAAGAGTAGAATAAGTACTCACATGACCACCTAACAGCAGAGCGCGTTACTGGAGTTGTTAGGGCCATAGCCTGGGACCCGGCAGTCCCAACAAACTAGGCTCTGTAGCTGTCCCCAAGGGGGCAATTAAAGAGACAAGGAACTGAAAAGCAGAGACAGAAGATTCTGCATTGTGGCTACACCGAGTAGAGAAACAAACAAAGTGACCCGGTGACACCCCAAGTTCACCTTCAGGGTCCTGGTGGGAGGTTTATGTTTATTTGTTTTCTTCCTCCTCCTCTTCCTCTTCCTCTACCTCCCCTTCTTCTTCCTCCTCCTCCTCCTCCTCTTCTTCTTCTTCCTCTTCCTCCTCTTCTACTTCTTTTCTTCCAAGACAAGATTTCTCTGTGTAGCCCTGGCAGTCCTGGAACTTGCTCTGTACACCAGGCTGGCCTCAAATGCAAAGATCTGTATCTACTTCTGCCTCTCAAATACTGGGATTAAAGGTGTGCTTCACCATGCCCAATCTTGAGTTTTATGTTTAAATAGAGGGCAAGAGGTATGAATCAAGCAGTCCAGGTCAAGGTGTGGTCCGGCTCATCACCAGCCCATCATTGTCTCAGCTCCAGTCTGTCTTACAGGTTATCAATTGTCAGAATTGTGTGACATCTCTACTTGGGAGACAAGTCCCTGTAAGGGAATGTTTTGTCCAGTCCCACGAAGCTCCCACAGCCACTCAGACCCAAGTAAACACACAGAGGCTTACATTATTTTTAAACTATGGCCTAAGGGCTCAGGCTTCTCATTAGCTAGCTCTTACATCTTAAATTAACCCATTTCTATAAATCTATGCTTGCCACATGGCTTGTGGCCTTTCAGNACCTTTACATCTTGCTTCTTCTGGCAGTGGCTAGCAGCATCTGCTCAGCTCTGCTTTCTTTTCCTCCCTCTCTAGTTAGAATGTCCTGCCTAACCTTATTTTGCCTAACCATTGGCCAACAGCTTTATTTATCAACCAATCAGACCAACATATATTCACAGCATACAGAACAATATCCCCATCATTAGAGCTAGCTAATGAGAAGCCTGAGCCATTAGGCCATAGTTTAAAAATAATATAAGCCTCTGTGTGTTTATTTGGGTCTGAACAGTCTTGGGAGCTGGCCGGGACTGAACAAAACATTCTCCTACAAGTCCCACTTCTGGTTGGCACCAGGCTTCAGCCTTTTCCTTCTCCCAGCTTAAAATTCCTGGGGAATTCCAATTTCTTGGAGGCTCTCTTTAGGTAGTCTGATGCCTAAAGAAGAGCACAAATGTCTCTTTAGAATGTTCTTTCTCCGAGCTGGACAGCAACAAGCTCAGAAATGATTTCAGACAAGAATCATCATTCCCTTGTGTGTTTTCCTTGTAAAAATCTTATTTGACAGTACTGAGAAATATTAGAACCAAAGGAAATGAAGTCTTTGTCATTTATCTATTAAATCCTGAGATCTAGCAGGTTCCACATGGTTTACAGAGTGTGCAGTAAATGATGAGTTGATGCAGGGAGTAGGGAGACTTGTCCTCAGCTCTGGGACTAATGTGTGCTGGTTTGCAGAGCCTCTGGAGCAATTCAAAGCTGATGGCCAAGACATGACTATTGATTGAACTTCTGGATGTGATTGTGGATGTCAGTCTTGAGATCAAGAGTATCTGTTGTCATGTGTGTTGGGGCCCGGGAGCAGATGCAACTATCCTGGATGGGACTGTAGAGTCATGAGTCAAGGACAGACCAGAGACACCAACACTGAAGGAGATGGTCCCCAAACTCCACTCTGGAACAACTTGACTAAAACCACCTAAGAAAGAAAGGGTTTGTTTTGGCTCACAATTCTGAGGAGTTATAGAACATTATAGAAGAAGCCACGGTAGTGGGAGCATGAGGTGGCTGATCACATTACATCTGAGGTCAAGAAACAAAGAAAGAGGAATGCTGGTTCTTAGTTGTTGGCCCATAGAATGGTGTCATCCACATTTAGGATGGGTCTTCCCAACCTCAATCAACTCAATGTAGCAACTGCCTCACAGGCATGCCTAGAGGTTTGTTCCATGGGAAATTCTAGGTGCCCAGCAATTTGTCACTCAAGGTTAACCATCTCAGTTGCTTTGGACAATTTACCCCCAATCTTTTCAGCTCATGACAATATGAATAAGAGCCTGTTGGTGAGACACCTGTGATGANTGAGTGAGGCCATTCATGCAGGAAGACAGCCAGGACCTGTGACTCACTTTGTCACCAGCCACTAGAAATCCAAGGGCCTGTGTACCTCATGTAATCCTTTCATGTTCAGCTCATTGGGATGTTCTGATGTGAACCCAATNTTAGGATCCAGATCCTAAGCCCTTCTCCTTAGGTCCTGTTTAGCAGACCAAGAAAGCCAGTTGTGTGATCATGATTCCAAAACAGGAGAATTGAGGGTCTTTTATTAGTAAACTCAATTTAGAAAGTTGAAAACAGAATTAAAATTAAGAAAAGTAATCCCAGGCTGAGGAGATAGCGAGGTTGTAAAATGCTTGCCTTGCAAGCATGAGGGCTTCAGTTCAATTCCCAAGGGCCCAAGTTTAAAAAAAACCAAAAAAACAAAAACTTCAAAGTGGCAGTGTATCCTTGCAGTCTCAGCACTGGGAAGGAAAAGGCATCAGAATCCTTAGGGCTCATTGGCCAGCCGGCCCAGCATGTTGGATGAGCTCCAGGATAGTGAGAAACCCTGTCTGGAAATCACATAAGGAATGACAGTCAAGGCTGTCTTCTGACTTGTACATGCACAGGCAAACTCACACACACATGACCTTGCACATGCATATGCCCGCTCAAGATTTGAAAGAGTCCTTAGTGACCAAACATTGTGACTGTAGATCATTGGTGCAGAGCCTCATGGATNCAAGTGACTTTAAAACATAATGTCCTTGTGGTTCTTTCCTAGTGGGATGCACCCTGTGGAAAGGAGGGAATGTTCACAATAAGAAAACCCTGATCTGTGTGCAGTGTCACAAGGGTGTGGGTGCCAGCCGTGTTGTTTTTATGAGACTCGCATGTGTTTGGTGGGCTCACTAAGGGGTCATTACAATGCTGTCAAAACGAGACTTCTGCAAGTGCTGGGAAGTAGAGATTCAAGCTGGGTGTGACTGACGAATGTCCTCAGCACTGGGAGCGTTGGGTCTAAATTCATCTGCCATCTCTGTTTTCATAGCTCTTTGGAGAACAGCCTGGTCCTCAGTATGGGGCAGGAAATTGTGGTCCTGGAACACTTTGTCAGATTCTGAGTAAAGGAGACTGTCCAAGACTCCTGGAGTTATGTCAAAATGGCCCTCCTGCCAATGTGAAGACACAGCCACAAGCCAGAGCAGATTGATGAGTCCATTGATCCAGACAATCTTGGGGACTAATAAATGCCGGCCGTGCTTAGTCCTGAGCTCTTAAAACTATTGACAATTTTTGAAGCTCATTTTTAATCTTCAGAAAATAGTAGAAAACTGATCTACTACTTGAATTCTGAGAAAAAAGAAAACAATAAAAATAACTATCCTTTTTTCTTTTTTATAAAAAGTTTTATTTTATTTTTAGTTATGTTTGTGTCTATGTGTGGGTATGTGCACATGAATGCTGTTAGCCATAGAGGTCAGATGGGGACATCAGATCCCCTAGAGCTGGAGCTACAGGTGATTATGAACCTCTTACCATGGGCACTGGGAACTGAACTCAGGACCTCTGCAAGAACACCAACCTCTCACAACCTCTGAGCCATCCCTCCAGCGCCTATCCTACGTTTTCCTATGTAGTCATGTGACTAAACCCATTCTGAAAGAAATTTCTTAATTGAAAATAATTATAAAACTCATAGGTGACAGGAGCCATCCACTGAATTCAGTGGCCATCTGTCATCATTACCAAGGGCAGAGCAGAGCAGACGTGCTCCCCTGAAGAATTCAGATGCCACTGTTNTCTGATCAACTCTCTGGAGATGGAGCCGATCGCTTCCAGGAGACTTCAAGAGACTTATGAGACCCCAGTGACGCCATCACCAGCCTGCAGATCTCATGAAACATTTCAGGGCAAACTTATGGTGTATTGTTGTAGGGATCTTCAGGATAGATACAAGGAACAGTGGAAATGCTACCATAACAACTGACTGGATGAGGGGCACATGGTGAGTCTCAGGCTCTGTTCCTTACTAGATTTTAATTCCACTTGCTGAAGAGAACCACAGCAGAGGGAACTGTGAAAACAGTCTGTTCTAAGGGATTGGAGCAGTTGTATTTGGTAATGTGAGGCTGTGCTTACGTTTTACTTTGAAAGAGTCCCACACNTATTTTATAAGCATTTATGAAATTAAACACTTCCAGACCAAGTGAAAGGGTGTCTGGGAAGTGTTTCAGAACAATCCAGGCATTGGGGAAGAAACAAATGAGGTAGAGATTAACAATATGGTGGCCTACGGGGCCATCATATCCCCACACGGGGTCACATGGTAATTCATTNAGTATAATGTAGGTTTGATGGAGCCTTTCTTGAGTGGGCAGAACAAACCTAGATTCACTAAGAAAAGTGAGGAAGAACTCTGGAGAGTGGGAGGGATTTCCAGGGAGGAATAGCACCTCCTTGTCCTACCCTAGTGGGGTTTCATGGATCTTATAGAGGGAANAAGGTGGAGACTGGGGTAATTTTTATTGGAATTGGTTGTTTTTGACCACATCATGGGTCAAGACAGCAAAGAATCCACATACCCTATACGTGCTGGAACCAACACAGCCCGGTGAGAGGAAGGGTTACTCACTCATTCATGAGAAGGGTCACTTGTGCTAAGAAAACAGCCCATGACCCACTATGGGCTCAGCCCTTTATTGCCTAAAGGAACTAACTCCTGTCTCAATTATACTGTTCTCTTTACATTTAAATGTACTTGAAAATGTTAAAAATAAAAANCAAAGGCACTTAAAACAACAACAACAACACCCTCAGAGTGAGCTGGGAAAAGGAGAAGGTAATTCTTGAGAGAGAGTGTCCATGAAAGGTCATGGTGTCCTAAAGGTCAAGGAAAGAGGGTCCCAAGAGGGCAGAAAAGGCTGGAGGCAATGCCACCAGGAAGCCAGGGCAAAGTGTAGTTGAGAAATGCAGAGCTAGGAGGTAGAGGGCTCTGCTGGGAAGGAGGAAGCTCAGAAAGCCAATCTGCCTGTGTTCAGATAGGCCTTGCTGGAAGAAGGTGTGTGTGTGTGTGTGTGTGTGTGTGTGTGTGTGTGTGTGTGTGTATGTGTGTGTACTCACGCAAACACACAAATGCACATGCATATATGTGTATGGACGCTTGTGGAGGCCAGAGGTCAACCTTAGATGTCATACTCAGAAGGTACCCACCTTGTTTTTTGAGACAGGGTCTCTCCTGACCCAGAGTTTGCCAAATAGCCAAAGTTGACTAGCCAGTAAGTCTCAGGAATTCAACTCTCTCTACCTCCATAATTCATGAATTACAAACACACTGCCATGCTCAGCATTTCTCATATGGGTTCTGTGGCTTGAACTTGGGTCCTTGTGCTTGTGTGGCAAACACATTACTGACTGATCAATCTTCCCAGCCCTTGACTGTTTTGAAAATGGAAGACACTTGAACATGCTAAATGCTTAAGAAGGACTCCCGNAGAGGGAAAGGTGTTATAATGTATGGAACATTTAGACAACGCAGACTTTGACTGATAGGCATTTTTGAAGAGAGATGGGGAAGATGGAAGCACTGAAGAGGGCTCTTCAAAGCGCCATACTCCCAAATGAGTGCTCATCGGAATCACCAGGAAGCTTAGGGAAAATGAAATCTCTCCTTCTCTCCAGCCCTTGAAGATTCTAGTTCCAAAAAAAAAAAATGGAGATTTTAATATAACATAGAAAGTTACTGTATTTAAAAGTCCTCCAGTGAACTCTGCTGAAAACATTAAATTCATGGAAAGCACTTTCAGGCTTTGCAAAAGGTAAATCTGTAAGTGTGTTCTTGGGGTGGAAAAAATATTTCTCTAGCTTGAAAACCTACAACAAAGTAGCAGGCTCAATTAGCCTTCTATCATTACTCAAGGGACCGGAGAGATGGCTAGGCAGTTCACAGCGCTTTCTGCTCTTCAGATAACCCAAGTTTATTTTCAAACAACCACTGGTCAGCTCACAGCTGCAGGCAGCTCCAGCTCCAGGGTATCTGACATCTTCTGGCTTCTGTGGGCACCTGGGATCACATGTACATACGTCGCCCCCATCTTCATAATTGAAGCACAAAACCCTAAAACAAACAAACCAAACAAACATTCAAAGACCATGACTGATATATCTCTAAACACAGAAACAGATTTCATTACCAAGGACACCAGTGACCTTGAGAAAACCTTGAGCTTGCCCCCATCTTGTTGTTTCTGTGATCAGAACATGGGCTGTCTTATCCTACGTGTGCTGTAGACTCACAGATGAAGCCTGGGCAAAAGAAATATGGCAGGGAAATTAAAGAGCCAAGGACTTCCATTGGGCCAAGTCTTAGGCTGCCATGGCAGAAGCCTGGCTCTGCATGCAGCTTGGCTACCGGTGCAGATATCTGGTCAATCCCATGGNGGGCAACAGTTTCTATCCACCAGACTTCCTTTGGGGAAGGCTATGGCATTAGGATGGTAACATTTAGGCAGCAGCAACTGGTATAAACACACCATACGGGGCACAGTTACTGTATCAGCCAATGAGAAACTAACATCCTCAATAATTTAGTTGGGCTGTGAGTCTTGGAGGACCAGGCTTTTAGACAGGGTGTTGATTCCATCTACTATCAAAAGAAAAAAATAATGGAAATGCATCTCCTACCACTTGAACAGTGACTTAGTACATAAATAATCAAAATATGTATCAATCAGCAACACCAGCCTTACTGTTTCTGCCACTGACACTTTCAAGGATCCTGTTTTCCCCGTAAATAAGTGTCTTGATTTTTTTTCATGTTGCTAGGATAAAATATCCTAACAAAAGCAACTTAAGGGGGAAGAGTGAATTGCAGTTCATGGGTCCAGGTTATAGTCTATCACAGTGGGGGAAGACACTGAGGATGTGCATGAAAGGACTGGTCACGTGACATTCAGGGTTAGAACAAAGCAATGGTTGCATGTGTATTTGCACTCAGCTNACATTCTCCACTTTCATGTCCTTTGCCTAGGGAATGGTGCTACCCACAGTGGGTGAGGTTTCTCACTTTATTTAATACAATCAAGACAGTCCTCCCCAGACATTGTCTAGATCAGGTCAGTCTAGTCAGGTCAGACTGATCTAGACAGTCCCTCATTGAGGACTCCCTTCCCAGGGGATTGGAGACTGTGTCAGGTTGACAATTATAACTAGCCATCACAACAAGCAACAAGCACCAGAAACCTCAGTGTACAATGAGTCTTTTAATGAGTCTCTTTTGTGTGTTGTGGCAGGGGAGGGTGAATTTGAGACAGCATCTCACTGTGCAAACCCAAGATANCCTTGAACTCTGTGTATCCCAGGCTGGCCTGGCGCTTTCCTGTCTCGGCCTCTGGAGTGCTGGGTTACAAGTATATGACACCTTGTCTTAATTGCCACATAATTACGTAAGCATGTCTGAANTTGACATCTTGCCCACTCTGAAGCTATCTAGGCTGTCTCAGTAGACTGTATGGTCATCTCACTTCTTTAAACTCCAAATGCAAGATTTATCCCCTGACCTCTTGAAACCTCATATCCCTATCCCTTTCTCTTTCATCCACTGGCTACAAACATTAGAATCATTTGAGTGGCCCAGAAAAACCAAGCTTGCTCTTCTTTTCTTCTGTTAAACATCTAGGCTTTTGAAACTATTAATTACATGGTATTAAAGCCTGCATCTTAACACATTTTAATAGCACTNGAATCAAAAGGTGCTTTATAATGGATGGCAATTTACTAGACTAATTGCAGTGTTATGCTAGAGGGATCTACAGTGCTGTCCTAAATCCAGAAAAACCAAAAGCAAAATGATAGTGTCTTCTTGCCCTCCCATGCCCTTCCTCTGGCCACTCAGTCCCAGCCTTCATTCACTGTTGCATTAACTTTTCTTGGGAGATGCAACCAAATGTGTATTTGCCCTAGATTCAGCACCAAGGACAGACCAAAGCAGCAATTCTGTGCGAGTTTATCGGTCTCATTTGAAGCATGGGTGAGGGGTGACTTACAGAAGAAAGTGTCTAGACACATGAAATGGGATCATTCATTGTGCAGGATGAAAGATCTTAGATGTCGGCTCAAGAGACGCACTGAGAAGGGNTATTGAGGTTAAGGGGTCTATTAGAAGACTGATTAAGGCCATGGACAGACAGACAGACAGCAGCATGACTGGGGCCCTGAGGGGAGTTCAGGCCTAGAGCCACAGGTAAACAGCATGGAAGGGGTTCTGAGGANGAATCAGGCCCACATGGTAGAGTTGGGGGTCTCTTTTTATAGGTGTCTGGGGAGGGTTCATAAGGAGCCTNTAGCCAGACTGATTCCTCAGCCAGCTGCAGGGAAGGGAAGAGGATGGGGGAATGAATGCAAGGCCATCAGCATCCACAAGTAGAAACTTCCTCTCTTCCTCAGGTAAGAAGTCCATTAGCTAGAGTTTCACAGTGCTTTCCATGAGATGTCAGTGTTGATTAGTCTGGGGAGAGGGCACTGCAGACATTATGGCCTCAGCTGCTAAAGGACTGTATCTGGGTTGATGTTAGA
>LZPO01044397.1:179114-189286 GCA_001675575.1 Neotoma lepida
GTGTGTGTGTGTGTGTGTGTGTGTGTGTGTGTGTGTGTGTGTGGTGTTGGGGTATGCTAGAAGGATCCAAAGATTGTACCTCTCAGGAGAACCAGCCTGTGGGGAAAGGGAGCAGGAGTTTCTGGCAACCTGAATCTTTAAAAAAAACCACTGTGTCATGCAGAGATGACAAGCCAACCATTTTGCCTGTGCTCTGATGGCATTCCTTTCTTCAGAATGGCATACGGAAAACTACTTCACTATTGCTAGTCTCTGTAATTTAGGATAGAATGAGGTCTTGTTCCTGTGAACTCTCCCACGGGCTGTGTTCTTCATGCTCCCAACCTGTCACTCCCTAATACTTGCTACCCAATGACCTCAGTAGATACCCCTCACTGGGGATAGCTGCACCATATTTTGTAACTGGGTTTACCTTCCAGGAAGTTGAGCATCCTATTAATCTTAGGGAGGGAAAATAATTTTTGGTTCTTACCAGGAGTTTTCTCCTGTACATAACACCAATTTTATTCATTTCCCACTTAAAAACAAAAGAGCCACAGTTCCATCATCAAATACATGGAAGTTAAAGAAGCTCACGTACCAAGACACTCATACCATCAAATCCCAAGAGAATGACTCTAANAAACTTAGTCATTCCCTTTTCAACCCTTCTCACTGACACTATCTCTTTTAAATAGTTTGAAAATTAAAGAAAATTATGAGTGATTAAAAAATTATTATAGTTCCCAACTCTGTACTGGAAGCATCAGACCCTGTTCTACTGAAAATGTATTCATGCCATCACTGTTACTTATNTTACCCTGATCTTTCTGCAAGAACACGGGGCTGGGGATAAGTGGGAGGGAGTGGAGGGAGGGAGCTGGTGCAGCCTAAGAGGACAGGGTGTGCCTGGAGCATATCAGAGCTGCCAAGGACANGAGGTGGAGATATTAGTTACAAATCAATGACGGNGTGGGGAAATTGAGTGGGTTTAGATTCCTACAGGAGATGACATCTGAGTAGCATTTTAAACACAAAGGATCATTTCACTAGGAAGTGATGGGAGAAAGGATGACATGTCAAAATCCAGGGATGGATGGACATGTGTGAAGATGTAGGGGGAGGTAGTCTAAGCTCTGACAGCTGGCACCTTCATTAGAGTTAGAAGANTAGAGTTAGGATGAGTGGGGTGTGGCAAGAAGGAAACCTGCCAAGGAGAGGTTAGGGAAGACCACTCTGAGACTCAGGTGCCTGATGGCCCTGAGGGCAGCCCTGAGCATGTGGCAGCATGGGAGAACAGAGCCACCTGGGGATGCACAGTGATGGCATCATAAACACTCCAAAGAACATTGGTNGTTTGCCTGTGAGGGCTATTGCTGTCCTGTGACAGAGTGTGACCACATGCCCTCTCCTGACAGAGTGTGACCACATGCCCTCACCTACTATTCATTCACGACTGTGATCAACAGACAGCATGGAAGCTGTGTAGTCAGCAGATCTCAAGGTGAATAATACATGCAGGCAGTAATAACACAGGCCAGCAGGTGGTGACTGCAGGACAGTAGGTCCCGTGCCAGCTGTGCCACCTGCCTCTTTCTAACATCCCCAGATGAACATTAGAATACAGCTGTGTTGTCCCTGTCCTTGATTCCATCCTTCTGTCCCCTCAGCCGACTATTGGGTGCAATTTTATTTACTTATTTCATTTTTGTTCCACTAAAGAGAAAAAAAGTTAAATTTATATTTAATTTACATTTATTGTTAAAATTAACAAATTTAAGTTAAAAATTGAAATTGACAGTGCTGGAATGATAGCTCAGCCAGTAAAGTGCTTGACTCACTAGCAAGGTCACAGTGAGGATCAGAGCACTGCTCTGGGCAGCAGCGTGCTCCACTCCAGGGCACTCCAAGCACATGCATGCACCAGAGCTGACAGTGAGGGCCCAAATGTGGTCCTGATTACAGAGCCTCAGGGCAAGAGCACCCAGAATGCCCAGGTTCCAAGAAGGGAAACCTGTATCCAGGTCTCCTACCCTGAGGAGACAGGGAAGGAAAAATTCTAATGTGACCTCCAGAATATCACCCAAAGAAAAGAGGGACAATGCACAAAGAAAAGGCCAGGGGGTGCCCAAGGGGAACACAGACTGTCACTGATCAAATTCTCCTTGGTGTCTTGTCATATCCAGAGCCCAGAAACATCTCATGAAAATTAATACAGCTGTAATCCTAGCACTTGGGAGGTAGACCCAGGGGGGTCGTGAGTTCAGGGCCGATCTTCTGATATGAGTTTGAGGGCAGCCTGGGATGTTTGGGANTGNCTCATAACACCAAAAAGCTAATAATAAAACCAGAAGAATTTTACAATGTGGGGAGTGGAAGGGAAGTATTTTGTTTTTAAAAACAAAACAATTAACAATAATAATATTGATGATAAAAGCACAGGTATTCAACAAAAATGAATTGAGAAGGGAAACGTGGTCTATATGATTTTAAATATATTTAATTTTAAAACAATTTTATGATAATTAAAAAAATAAGGTGTTCAGGAAATGCTGTCTACATTCACTTCAAGTTGATTTCTCACAGGAAGCAGCAGAGTGCTCCAGATTCTTCATCACATGCCNGTCTACTTCCGGNTAAGGAGAGCTCTTCATGCTTCAGGTACAGATGACACTGGATGCAGGGCCCTTGCTCAAGCTGTTTATTCCGGGAAGGAGCTGCAGCCTGCATTTCAAAGGCAGGGCACAGACTAGAGGCATTTCTCTTTTTATAAGATTTTAGCTTATTTAATTTGTATGTGGGGCGGGGAGGAGTGTGGAAGTCAGAGGACAACATGTGGGAGTCGGTTCTCTCCTTCCACTAAGTGAGTCCTGTGGCAAGTGCCTTTACCTGCTGAGACATCTCACTGGCCTACAATTTTTTTACTTAGCCATGGTGTACTGAATGCCCACTCCACCAGGTTGGATAAGATGCTCTCCAGGCGTGGGAACAGACAACTTAACAGTATGTGGAATGACTGGCACCAGGAAGCCACTTGGGAAATGAAGAGTGAATGAATGGATCAGTGAATAAGTAAATGTATGATTCAATGGAAGAACTGAGTAGTTGTGAAGAAGATCTAGTCTTNAAAGATGCTGAAGGCAGGGTCAGGGCAGTTGGAAGTTGGATATGGACATTCTGGGTATAAAGAAGAACACATCTGAAGACATGAAGGTAGCAGAGAACAAACACATTGCAGAAGTTGCATGAGGTATAGTGTAGCAGAATTGAACAAGAGATTGAAAGCATTTTAAATAGAAGTTGTAGTGATGTATTGTGTCCCCCAATATACTGTGTCTCCCAATAAAATAAAACTTGCCTGGAGATCAGAGGAAAAAGNCAGCCACTATACAGAAGTCAGGCAATGGTAGCACACGCCATTAATCCTATCACTTGGCGGGCAGGGATCTATGTGGATCTCTGAGTTCAAGGCCACACTGAGGGCAGAGCCAGGTGTGGTAGCACAAGCCTTAAATCCAACACTAGTTAACCATGGAGATCTGGAGGTTTGTACAGACAGACAGGAAGTGACAGAGCTGGGCAGGAAGAGGAAATGATGTAGCTGGACAGAGATAGCAAATCAGATGGCAGAACAGCAAGGCATATAGGTGTGAGTAGACAGGAAGTGATGCTCTCTTTGGAAGTTGCAGAGTTGGTGAGGTGAGGTTAGCATGTGGCTGTTCCTTTTCCTCTGATCTCTGTCAGGTTTTCACTTCTATATCTGGCTCCATATTTTTTTATTTAATAAGACCATTTAGAAATTCATCTACAAGAAGTTTTCATTTACATTTAATTTGCTGTTTTTATGACTATCAATCATAAGAGCAAATAGCAGTCAAGGTCTTTGTGTGTACTGTATTAAGTCACGTGTCTTGTTGCTCTGACAAACACCTGACAAGGTGCAAATCCAAGGGAGAAGGGTTTATCTTGGCTTACAGTTTGAGGATACAATCCGTTGTAGTAGGGAAGGCGTGGGGGCCAGAGTGTGAGGCTGTTGGTCACATGGTATCCATGGGAGGAAGCAGCTGGTTACATGGCATCCATGGGAGGAAGCAGCTGGTCACATGGCATCCATGGCAGGAAGCTGAGAGAGAAGAATGCTGGTGCTCAGCTTGCTCTCCTTTTCATGCAGTCTGGGGCTCCAGCCTGTGTGGTGTTGCCATCCTCAGCTAAGGTGGGCCTTCCCATCTCATTAGACCTAGTCTAGATGATCCCTCCCAGACATCCCAGAGGCTCATCTCCTAGGAGATTCTGCATCCAGTCAAGTTGGTAGTCATTATCAATCACACATGTTAACATACCACCATAGCAGATGTATATGCTAGTTCTCCTTATCCCTATTCGATGTGTAAATAAACACAAGTTCAGGGGATTCAAGGAACACAAAAAGTCACATGGATCGAATCAGTTCTTATTGGATACTTAAAGATATTTCAGAAACAGGCAACAACTTGGGATTCTCTATCTCACACACACACAAATATATATGTGTGTATGAGTGTGTATGTATGTATATTTATATATACACATATATATATTATACATATAGTATGTATGTATATATGGTTGTTTATATACACACATATACACTACACACACACACACACACACACACACTATGGTTTATAGTCCTTCATGAGATGTATCTTGAAGTGACTTCAAAGCTTGGAATGAATAGACCACTGGGTGGATCAAGTTTTACTTTACCAGTAGCTAGTTGAAGACAATGTATTCTGGTCTTTCACAAATCAAGATTGCTCCACACCTCAGGACTGAACCACTTTCTAGAACTTGCATCTAGATGGAAGATGTGTGACTCCACACAGAGCTCAATTTACTCAATTATGAGTGCAAATAAGCAATTAAAAAATGACAAAATCCTGTGTGTTTTCTGTTCCCTGACTGTGGAGGACCAATGTGACTGGTCCTCATACCCTGCCACCACACCTCCCCACCACAACTTCCCTTAAATTCTAAGCTGAGATAAGCCCTGTTTTATTTTCCTTACATTGCTTTGTGTCCACTATCTGGTCAAAGCCAAATACCAGTAACTAATACAGTCAGTGANGAGCTGAAATGTGTTTGAATACACCTGTAACTCCAATTAAGTGCCAGTTAAAATAGATGGTCAGTGACACAGTCGTTTTATTACTTTATAATCTGCTGTCACAAGACACAGATACACTAGGTTTTTGAGGGGAAATTTTAACCAGGTAAGCTATTTACACTAAGATGTGGAAGGGCATAAGCACTGCTGTCAGTGTGGGTGCTCTGCATGGGGAGAATGAGANCCAGAGGAGCGGGAGCNGTGGAGTCGGGTGTCAGAAGGGAAGAAACGTCAGAGCAAGAAGGTGTGTGTGAGCGTGAGGGGACAGGGAAGAGGATGGAAACAAATGGCTGACCACTTGGCAAGAATATCATTTGGCTCCTGTCTCACAGCAAAGATGTTTCAGAAGTCCATCCCTGCCTTCTGACCTAGAAAGTGCATTTCAAGTGAGAAATTTATTTCAAGTGAATAAAGATGCCAGGAGATGTTCATTCTCAAGGGTGTTTGTTTTGATGTTTCATACGCAGGTAGGAAACTGGAAACAAATAAATGTGCACAAGGTTGACAGCTCCAGAGTCGAAGCCTGGGAATGATGGACTAGGATGTAACCATTGAAAATACTGACTTAAAATTACTCAAATCCCTGAGCGAACGCAAGTATGTGATTGTTTACAACGAGGCACGAACTCTGGGTAACTTTGCTCCAGTTTCATGAAAACAGGTGACACATAGACACGCGTAAAGAGACTAGGAAGTAAGGCAGNCAACTCTCTCTTCAAGATTTGCTTTCATTATTTTAATGAAATAAAATAACACACATGGAGGTGTGTGCCTGTGCGTTGGTATGTGCACGAGAGTGCAGTTGTCCACGGAGGCCAGAGGCATTGTTTCTCCTGGAGCTGGAGCTACAGACAGCTCTGAACCTCAGGATGTGAGACTCAAACTGGGGTTCTCTGGAAGAACAGCAGTTTCTCCTACCATCAAGCCCTCTCTCTCATCCAGTCCAACTACTCCTAGTCACAGTTGTGTGGAGGAGGCCAACTTAAAATTACTTTGAAATTTTCTTTTGAATAATTTGTGTGTGTATGTGTGTGTGTGTGTGTGTGTGTGTGTGTGTGTGAAAATGCACACATGTGTTGGTCTGAGGTGTCTTCTTCTGTCAGCACTCTCCACCTTATCATTTGAGACAAACCTAGAGTTTGCCATTTCTGCTAGTCTGGCTGGCCAGCAAGCCCCTGGAATCCAGTTATGCCTCCACCTGAACGCTGAGTTGAGAACATGCACAGCCATGCCTGGTGATTACAGGGGAGCTAGGGATCAAACTCAGGCCCTCACACTTGTGCAGGAGACACTGTATTCTTTGAGACAGCTTCCCTGCTTTTTTTTTCTGTGTATTTTTTTTTAAATCACAAAATCACAGAGGTCATGCACACTTATCTAATTTGCAATGACCACTAAAGATAGATTGTGGACTAAAGACCGATNGTGGAAAAGGTAAGGAAAACCAGGAGGGGCCTTCAGTCTGTGAAGAGGACACTTTACACTGGCTGAGATTTCCCAGCTGAATGTTGACAAGATGTTTAAGAACTCTGGGCCTGGTTCTGTTCTGGCTCTCAGGGTGGACAAAGGGCAGTTGTTTTGCTTGGAGTTCAACAATTCTAACTCAAGTTTCATGTGTCACAAGTGCCTTGGGATGTCCCAGTAAGTCATAATCCCTCATTTTCTTGCTTAGACTGTTCTTGAGGCAGCAGCTCCCATAGCTGTTAGCTACTCCATTCCAGATTCCATAGAGTGCCTCTGCCATTTTACTATCTATATGTCCTTTAATCTTTATGTTAATTTTTAAAATGTACATATGTATGTATGTGTTGTTTGTGTGCATGAGTCTGTACACACCTGCTGGGATGTGTATGGGGTGGGGCCAGGACTTGAGCAGAAATCATTGAGGATGCTGCTTGCTGGATTCCCCACAGACTCATTTGTAGCTAGCTTTTTTACACATTTAAGGACCATCTGCCCAGGGAATGGTACAGCCCATAGAGTACTGGGCCCTCCTACCTCAATTTTCAAGTCAATCCCTGACAGACAGACATGTTCACAGGCCAATCTTACTTGGGTAATCCTTTAATTGAGACTTCTTTCTCAGAGGACCCTAGGTTGTGTCAAGTCAACAGTTAAAGCTAATAAGGAAACCAGGTCTCTCGTTTACTCCGGAGCTCACCAATTCAAGCTAGTCTAGTTAGCTGGCTGGCCATAGGGATACCCTGGAGGCTGCCACACCTCTGCCTGTCTATGTGGGTGCTGAAAATATGAATTCCCTGGTCTCTACATTTGCACTCAAACGTTTTATCTACTAAGCCATCTCAGTTCCTATTTACATTTTTACTTTTATGTTATNATCTTTGGAAATCTCCAGAACATTTTGTATAAGAGAATTTAAAAATAAAGCCCTCCTCCCTAGTAACAAACCCTTCACAGAATAAAGTTTTTCTGGTAACTGAGCCTGAGTTTCTGAGATCCCATATCTACTTTATAAGAATGTTGTCTTAACTCTAAAGCCAGAATCATATGGCCGAAGCTGCCAAATTCTGCTGCTTACTGGGGCTGGAACACGGCCACCACATTCAATTACATCTTCACCACCTTTCTGTTTCCCTTCACTGCCTAAGCTTGGCTGTCTTTGAACTTAATCTTTAGACCAGGCTGGCCTCAAATTCAGAGATCTGCCAGCCTCTGCCTTCTGAGTACTAGGATTAAAGGCGTGTACTATCACACCTGGGTCTAAACTTTTCTTTAATTCCTTTCCACAAGTTGGAAACTTAGCTGGTGGGATCTTGCCCTGAAGTCACCACTCTCTTTATTCCATTTCTTAATCGGTTTATCTCCTTAAACAAAGAACTTAGCTCCATTCTGCTTGCTGGTGCTCTTTTTCTTCGCAAATATTTTTCCTTGCTCAGCTTGCTCCTTTCGTTATATATCTTCATTAGAGTTACCAATAATATCCACATGACAGAGTCTATACTAGGCTGTCTTGAGATTTTTTTCTGCCAATAGAATTAATCCAAAACTCTTCACTTTAGCCTCAGGCAGACTCTTTGGACAATGACAAAAGGCAGCTACTTCCTTCACCAAAATATCACAAGAATGATTTCTAGGCAAGATACTAAAGTTCTTCTCTGAAACCTCTTGNGCAAGCTCCTGACATTCCAAATCATTATCAACACCACTGTCTTNCATGCTTCTACTAGCATGCCCCATTAAGCTGTGCTTACAGCATTCCACTACTTTCCTAACTCAAAGTACCAAAGTCCATATTACTCCAAACAAAAACATGTTCAGGTCTATCACAGCAATACCCCAGTCCCTGGTACCAACATCTGTCTTAGTTTGGGTTTATGATTGCTATGAAGAGACACCATGACCACGGCAACTCTTATNAAGAAAACATTCAGTTGAGGTGGCTCGCTTACAGTTTCAGAGGTTCAGTCCATTATCATCATGACAGGGAGCATGGCAGCATGCAGGCAGACATGGTGCTGGAGCGGAGAGTGCTACATCTTGACTCAGAGGCAACAGGAAGTTGACTGACTGTCATACTGAGGAAAGCTTGAGAAAAAGAGACCTCAAAGCTGGCTCCCACAGTGACACACTTCCTCCAACAAGGCCACACCTCCTAATAGTACCACTCCCTTGGGGGTCATTTTCTTTCTAACCACCACAAATGTGTTACATCTATGAGGCAAATGGCTGTTTTTTATAACTGAATGAAACTGTGCCTAGTGAAGTGGCAAGGGTTGTAAGACGAACTTCTAACCAGTCTTATTAATAAACACACAGAACAAGAAATAAGGGTGAAAATCTGACAGAGATCAGAGGAATTAGGAGCAAGCCACCACTAACCTCACCTCACCAACGCTGCCTCTACTTCCAAGGAGCGAAGCGAAGAGAAGAGAGCGACTTCCGGTCTAACCGGACAGGCTTTTTATGCCTGTCCATCTGCTAACTCATTTCCTATCCTCACCAAGCTACATCACTTCCTGTCTTGTCTGCATGGACCTTCAGAACTCTAAGGTTGATGCTGGGATTAAAGGCGTGTGCCACCACCNCCTACTGCTAGTTCCCCATGTGACCTTGGAGTCACAGAGAACCAAATGGATTAAGGGTATGTGCTAACTTGCAAGACTATTGTTTTACTACTAGTGGCAGTCCCGTTTTTCCTCTGATCCTCAGATAAATTTTATTGGGGAACACAGATAAAATACCACCACAAAGGGTTCATGATACAACACTTATAGTCATCTATTTAGCCCTCTATAGAATATGTGGTCTCAATGCAGATAATTTCTTCACTGATGGAGTGAAAACTGGTCCTGGGTGTAGTAATAGACATGTTGAACTGTGGCCTGTGTAATAGTCCTTAGCCTTCCAGAACTCACCCAACACAGCATGGTCTTATTCCTTAGTATTCAACTTCTCCAATTCTAGAAAAGCTTTATTTAAATTTGAAGGAGTTTAATTAGAATTCATGTCTGTATGTGTGCATGTCATGTATGTGTAAGTGCGTTTGAATATGCCAGTGTGCATGCACANANGTGTTCATGTGTGTGGTGGCCAGAGGACTCTCTCAGTTGTCATTCCTCAGTCAGCACTCACCTTGCTTTTTGAAACAGGGTCTTTCATTGGCCTGGAACTCACAAGTAAGCAAAGGCTGACTGGCCAGTGAGCTCCAGAGGTCCACCCATCTTCAGCTTTTTGATGTGGGTTCTTTTCAGTTGTTTTTTTGTGGAATAAATGCTAAAAAGATCCATGATTGCTTTCCCAAATGTCATCTAAAACATCCATCAAGGTGCTGTGCTTTGGGGACCAGGCCTGACAGTGAACTTGTGCTCCCTCTGGTGGCACTGAAAGGGCATAGCACAGCTATTGAGAGGACACATGTCAGGGTGGGCACTCCCTCAATGAACATTTATTTCACATTGTAGCCACAACAGCAGGATATCCCACTCCACAATTTGACATCAAAGGACAGTCTAACCTAGATTTTCAACTCTTGGTTATATACATCTCTCTCTCTCTCTCTCTCTCTCTCTCTCTCTCTCTCTCTCTC
>LZPO01044397.1:201520-212194 GCA_001675575.1 Neotoma lepida
CTCCCTGTAGAAGGGGAAGATGTACCCTCTATTCCCAGGGCTGTTGTCTCCCAGGCAACCAGGCTCTGCCCTGAAACTGTGTAGAGACCACCAATCAAGAACCACCTCATTAACATAAACTCAGGGGTTTTAAAAGGGGTTTGTAAAGAATAACAAAAGATGGACCGCCCGGGGGATAGCTGGCTTATAGATAAAGTGCTTATCATTAGGATCTGGGACTTGAGTTCGATTCCCAGAATCCATGGTGTGATTGCCAGTGTTTGTAATCCTGCACCAGGGAGGCAGAGACTATGAGTCCCTGGGGTTCACTGTCCAGCCAGCCTAGTCTACCCGAAGAGTCCCAGGATAGAGAAAAACAGCATTCAAGGTAGGCAACATCTGAGTAACAAGAACTGAGTTCTCCCTGAGGAATGACATTCAAGGTTGTTTTCTGATTTCACATCCATGTGCAAGCATGTGCAAGCATGTGCATGTACACCTGTGCACACACACATACCACATACCACAAACATGAATGTGCACACATACACACACAATTACCAGGACTGCCTCAAAATCATTCAGGAAATTCTTAGGGCTTGAAAAGTGTTTCCAGAAACTTGGGATAAAGACCAAATATCTNTTTCTTATTAGCACACTCAGTATATGCTGAAATGTAAGGATGGGTGGCAAAAGTCTTATGCTGGTATTTTATGTTAGTCATTTACTTTTGGCTTTTCAAGACAGAGTTTCTTTGTGTAGCTCTGGCTGTCCTGGAACTATTTCTGTAGACCAGGCTGGCCCTGAACTCAGAGATCCACCTGCCTCTGCCTCCCAAATGCTGGGACTAAAGGCAGGACACTACCCCCCACCACCACCCTCACCCCTCTGTGAGCCAATCTATGCTGNTATTTTAAGCTCTATCACTCTGGAAAAGGTGACATCTTAAAGAAGGGGACCAGGGTGTGACCACCCATTGAGCATTCATGGTAGACCAAGCAGCAGCATCCTGCTTGTGATTAGTGGAGATGGACAGGCACAGTCAGACAATGAGGGCACACAAAACAAAGAGGGCTAGGAGTATAGACTGGGGTGGGGGAGGGTAGGAGGTGGGGGCAGGAGGGTAGGCATAAACACACACAGAGCTGTGGCACCATATGAAGCCCCTCTTCTGTATTGAGCCCATCAGTCTCTGACAGGAGTTTGTCACTTGCCAGCACCATCCTTCCAGAAGACTCTGCTGATGCACATCAGTGATCAGGATCAAGTGGTTGCACCACTTCCCAATGCTCTAGAGAGCAACTTGGGGACTGTGTTGCACCTCAGTGGGGATGACAGGCTTTGTACAGAGGGTAAGGACCCTGCTCCAAGCAGGAGGCTATGCCTGTGCCTTTGCCTGCCTACCTGCATCATTCTCTGGAAACCAGTTCTNCATGGCTTTAGGAAAGGGGCCCAGTGGTCAGTGCAGTCAGCTCAACAAGTGAGTGGTCTCCGGGAGAGGAAGAGTTCCCATCAGGACCCTTCCCAGCACAAGGGCTCACAGAGACTTATCTTGCCTCAGCAGCTGACCTGGAGTCAAAATTCTCAGGATGGCAGGCAGGAAAAAGAAAGCACGTTCCTTCTTTCTTGTATGGCAACATTTTTTATGATTCCTTTGCCTGACACCCACACTTTCTGCTAAATATTTTAAGTGAAGGTAGAGACTCAAAGAGATGTTCTATTCCTCCTCTGTAATTTCCCTCTTACACTGTGTTCCCTTTGCTCCTCTCTCCTCTCGAGCGTATACAGGCAACTTTAATTTTGAAAGGAATAAGCATGAAGCCTGTGAATTATCCCAAGCTCTGACTTACTCTCTTCCTCCTCTCTCTGCCCGCCTGCGGTGTCAGTCAGGGCTCTATGGAGGAACAGAACCGATGGGCGTATACAGTATTAGGTTGGCTTACACTATGTGGTCTGGGCAGTACAGCGTGACCATCCCCATCTTAGACTGAGACCTGGCAGCTACTCAGTTCACAAGACTAGTGCCTCAGCAGTCCCAACAAGGTGCTGGAGGCCTGAGGACTCCTTGGAGAGCCACTGATCTTCAGTCCTCCTTGGAAGGATGCAGAAGCTGCATGACAATATCACTGAAGGAATACAGTGGCCGAAACAGCTGCAGCANCAAGACAGATGTGCTCACAGATGTGCAGGGGCAGAGGTGGGCAGGCAAAAGCAGCACCCCTTTCCCCGAGGCCGTCTTTCTATCAAGTCTCCCCTCTCAGTTAATCCTTCTTGGAAATGCCCACACAGATTGGCACAGAGGCACATCTTAGTGAATTCCAGATCCAGCTGAGTTGACAACCAAGATCAACCATCACTCCTGCCCATGGTTGACCGCTGTTCAGCTCACTATAAGAACCACCAGAGGCTAAAGGGTAGGAGGGAAGAGGGGAGTTGGCTTGTCCTCTAAGGAAGTGACACAGGTGTGTGGGTGGAAAGATTATAGGNCATGGAGAGGAAGCTAGTGAGAGCACAATGGATGGTTTTGAAGCCTTGCATTAGTTACTTTCACANAGCTGTAAGAAAACACCCGACAAAGAGAAAATTAAGGAAGGGAAGGCTTGGGGGGTCNTATTATTAGAGGATTTAGCTCATTACCACAGGGAAGGTCACAGCAGGCCACANCATCACAGCCAGGAAGCAGAGAGCAAGNCAGGAAATGGCTAAGTATAACCACTCCCCAAGACCTGCACCTAGGGATCTCCTTCCTGCTGCACAGCCAGCCCCCGTAACCATCCTGACAGGAGTAAAGGTATGCTAAAGAGAGACCCTGTGTCCCTCCGTTTGTCAATCAGACTATTAAAACAACGGTCTCCAAGAGATTTGAATTTCNCAGGAGTGAGTCTCTTGTTGGGGGAGGAAGATGAAGCCTGGTGCCAGCCAGAGGGGTAGCTTGTCTCCCAGAGAAATGTCACCCAGTTCTAACAACCCGTCAGACCACCGTGTAGGACAGACTGGAGCTGAGAATCAATGGGTCAGTGATGAGCGGGACACACCTTAACCAGCACTGCTTAGCAATACACACTCTTGCCCTCTATAAACCTAAACCTCCTGTCAGGACCCTGAGGATGAACTTGAGGGGTCACTGCACCTCTTTGTTCCTCTTCCCCAGTGTTGCCTGTTCTTTGCCTGTTTAATTGGTCCATGGAGGCTGGGTGATGCAGCCTAGCTTGTTATGACTGCCAGGACCCACCCTCCCTGTTTTAGAACATCCCCCAAGCAGTGCTTTAATCTGGGGACCAAGGGCTCAAATCAGGAGTCTAGGGTGGANGTTTTCCTGTTCCAACAGTGACACTCTCTTAGCTCTTGTCAGAGCCAAACTGAATCTGAACACTTGACAGCTCACAATTCTCAAGATGTTCAAACTTTAAGAATCATAAGTCAAATGACTCATGACTCCAGACTTAATGTGACACCTTCTGGGCTTCCCTAGTCGGNTCGTCTGGTCATTGCTGNGGGATGTTGGGTGAGTAGGGTAAAATAAGAAACCCAAGCAGTGTGTGATTAATTTGAGGCCAATAATGATTTCACCACCCAAGAAAGAATCAGGCTTTACTTGTGGAGAAAGTGAAAAGAACATTTTGAGGGTTGCTTGGATGATGGGATTCCTTGATACCCCAAAATATGACAGACTTCTCACCACCAGAACACACTTTCTTGTTTTATTTGTTCTATACATTTGTGTATGTATCTGTGGGCAGGTGAGCATGCATGTGCAGGTTCACACAGAAGTCAGAGACCAACCACAGGTGTCATTCCTCAGATACTGTCCATCTTTGAAGCAGGGTCCTTCCCAGGGACCTGGGCTTGCCTGCTCCATCTCCTCAGAACTGGTATCACAAATATAAGCCAGTGCTCCAGGCTTTTTTTCTGTCNGTCCTAGGGATGGAGCTTAGATCCTCATACTTGCATAACAGACCCTTTACTGACTGGGCTGACCCCCAGAGCAGGCTGGCCCCCTCTTCTGATAATTCCCTTAGTGAGGAAAATGGTAAACGTTGGGGTGATTTTCTGGCCATCACTTCGTGAGTGAGCAGGTGTGGACTTGTGGCAAGGACTGTAGCTTTGTCTAAAAGCAATAACTCTTCATGTGATTTACAGATGACTGATGGGTAACCATGGTGGTTAATTCAACTGTATTGAAATGCACTCCTGGCTGCGTCCCTTAGAATGTTTCCTGAGATAATTAGCCCAAGTAGAGAAGCTCTGCCTTCTCTACTTCTGTCCCATTTCCATNTTTAGTGAGTGGCACCATCCCCTAGGCTGGTAGCACAGTGGAACTAGAGGGGGAGTTAGGAGGGAGCCAATGGTGCAGGAACTCTCTGTCTCCTGGCCGTAAGCAGCCTGTGCCATGTGCTCCCACTATGATATCCAGTCTTATCTCAGGCTCACTGCAAAGAATCCCGCTGACCATGGATGGAAGCCATGAGTTAAAACCAACCTTTCTTCGTTGTAAGTTGTTTCTCTATGTGCATCTACATTTGTGCATAGATGCTGTGCAGGGAAGGGAATTTCCAGGCGTCCCAGGGTAGACACATTACTATTTTTTAATTANAGTTATTTATTTGTGTATGTGTACATAAGCCGTGGAGTTTGTGTGGAGATCAGAGGAGAACTTGTGGGATTCAGTCCTCACTTTCCACTGTGTGGGTANAGAACCCAGTCTTTGAGCTTAGCAGCTAGTGCTTCTGCCAACTGAGCCACCTCACCTTTCTGGATGCACTTTTCCCAACAACATTTCTGGATCCAGGATGCTGAGTACCAGGATTCTGTACCAAAATAGGACACAATCATTGCTACTGAGCTTTCTTCTCTATTTCACTTGATATAGTGTCAGGAGCTAGAACTGTGTTTCTCAGTCCCAGAGGCAGAACACAGTTTCTGGGGAAGCTTTTAAGCAGCATGGCGCAAGCCCCCTTCCCAGGAGCATGGATTCCATAGATGTGGGGTGGAACTCCAGCATTAGGAGCTGTGTAAAAGCTTCTCCTGTGGTCTAATGTGCAACCACCACTAGAAGTACTCAGCCTGGGAGCAGGTCTGTCCTGAGTGCTGAGGGAGCCCGGCCTTTCTAAGATGAGAAAGAATATGTCTACTCAACTGCAAGGTCCACCGTGACAGTAATGAGTGAGAATTCATCCCTATCCCCATGTTTACCTCTAGTTACCCCCACACTCTCTAACCTCATTATGACTCTCTCATGACCATCTTCCTACATTGGAGCCTGCCGATAATAGTCCCCATCCTCGCAGGAATCTTTCTGGGTGACATTTGTGTGTGACTTTACCTGGGGAGACAGCATACATGTCTGGTCATCTCAAAAAGGGAACCCATGGCAGACCAAAGTAATGATTGCATCCAAGTTCAACCTGGTGAGCTGATGACTCTTTATGGGGTTTACGAATGGGAGCAGGGGGAAGGGATCATCTACAGGATCAGATACATCATTGGAAAGTTCACTGCAACATGGGTGATGGCTCACAAAAGCTGCATCCCAGAGCTCTTTGCACAAGCTGCAGGCAGCTTGACAGGTCCCAGGAGTTCCTCTCAGCCCCTGGGCCGGCCTGTGCTTCCTCCCCAAGAGCTGTTTACTGTATCTACAACCCTGGGGATCAGCCCGGGTGAATCTTTCAAGTTTCAGCTTTCTATACCCTTGAAGTTTGTTTACTTCTTGTGTCCCATGAGCCCCAGCTTCCTTCCTAGAGGGAAGGTTTCACTTTAGAGGAAACTGGTGCACGGAATTCCCACACCGATGCCAAACACTGCAGATTTCTCCGAAATAAGTTCAGTATTACTTAAGAGTTTTGGCTTTGTGTTGGTCATGACATACTTTACATTTATAAAAGAACAGACAAGGCACGTGGNTAATCATGAACCCTCATACTAAGACAATGTCTGCAAAACAAAATCAAGAAATTTAGCCCCATTGTGTTTCCAATTTCACTTTCTAAAGATCCTNTAATTACTTTTCANTGTGNGGTAAATACAAAATTATCTACAAGATTTATGTCCGGTTGAAATATGGAAAGAATAACAAGGCAGTGGATNTCCATGTGCCTGCTACAATTTGAATCTGAAATGTCTTTGTGGTGCTTTATATTGTCAAATCACAACGTTTACNGTCACCTAGGAGACAGGCCTCTGCCATGTCAGTGAGGGAGTCTCTAGGTTGGGTTAANTTTGATGAGAAGACCCTACCTGGAATAGAAAAGTGATAATGAACCAAGCATCAGTGTTCATATCTCTCTGCTTCCAGACTAAGGAGTCAGTGTAACCAGNTGCCCCATGCTCCTGCCTCCATGCCTTACCCACCATGATGGACTGTATCCATGAACCATGCCTTCCCATCCATGATGGACTCAGACTGTGAGCCAGAGCCAGCCCTTCCTTCCTGACCTGGCTGTTGTAGCTATATTGTCACANCAAGGAGACAAGTAACTAACANCAACCTCAAGACTCACATGTCGAGGTCTTGTTTTCCCAGATGGTGGCACTATTTTGGAAGGTTCTGGAAACTTTAGAAGGTGGGACCTACATGGAGGAAGTAGATCACTAAGGGCATACCTTTGAAGGTTACATGCAGTCCCTGGTCCATTGCTCCTGATCTGCTCCCTGTCCATCATGAAGGAAGCCACATGCTTCCTACCACAGGCCCAGAATTCTCAGAGCCAAGGACTGTGGACTGAAACTATTAGACAAAACAAAGAATCCCTCCCTCTGAGCTCTCTCACAGCCTTATGCCACATAAGCAATGCCACATGNATAGTCCGTTGATTCCCCGACCCAGTTCCTCCCACCCCAAAGGTCTATTCTGCATTTGTTTGCTGTTCATAGTCATTTACCACAGTGGTATCCACAGCAGCATTTGGTTAACAGATTTTTTTTTATTTATCCAAGTATCGCTCTACTTTCCTTTTGGCTTAGCTTGGTATGGTGGTTTGAAAGAAAATGGCCCCCACGGGGAGTGGCATTATTAGGAGGTGTGGCTTTGTTGGAGTTGTATGGCCTTGTTGGAGAAACTGTCACTGTGGAGGTGGGCTTTGAGGTCTCCGCTATGCTCAGTGTGACACACAGTTGCTTCTGCTACTTGTGGATCAAGATGTAGAACTCTCAGCTCTTCTCCAGCACCATGTTGGCCTGTGTGCCACCATGCCACCTGCCATGAGGATAATGGACTAAACCTCTGAACTGTAAGCCAGCCCCAATTAAATGNTTTCCTTTATAAGAGTTTCCTTTATAAGAGTTNCCATGATCATGACGTCTCCTCACAGCAATAGAAACCTTAACTAAGACACCTAGCTTTCATGGAAACCATGGACATGCCAGATCCTAAGCTAGTGCTGCAGTCTTATGCTCAGTCCTCATGGCCCCCGTGGCTCCTTCTTCTTTCTTGGTGACAGGGGACAGTGCATGCTTCTGGTTGCCACCAGCTCATAGGAGTTCTTCCTTAGTTCCTGATGNCCAGTGCTTCTGCTCTTTCCATGCTGTGAAGTGGGAATGCCAAGATTCTGGTTTTATACCTCTTCCCTTTCTCCCAAGTGACCTCATTTCCATCCAGGAGGGCAGAGCCACTCTCTAAATTTTCTCCTCTCTGAGCTCCAATGGATATCTCCAACAGCCTCCTTGACACCTCCACANATACCTAATCTTAGCTTCAAATTTGTATCTGAAAAATATAATTCTTTTTTTCTTTTGTCAAACTCCTTCTCTTCAGCCTTTCCCATCTCAGGAGATGGTAATTTCATTCTGCCAAAATTCTTGGAGTCATTCTCAAATCTTCCTCCCATCTCAAATATCACATCTAACTCACAGCATATCCTGTGAGCTCTGCATCTGGAACCCATCCCAAGTTCTCCCACTTCTCACGTCCCCCAGCACTGTCACTGTGGTGAGAGNCACTCAGTGTCTTGCCTGAATCCTGCAGGATCCACCAGTCTGGCCTCCTCCTGCNTCCCACTGGCTCTTTANCCATTNCCNCTCCAGTCAGCTCTGTACACTCCAGCCAGGAAGTTCCTGCTTAACAGTTAACCAGGCATTGACCCTGACTATCTCCAGTAGTCCCCACTAAAGTCCAAATCTAGGTCCTCCATGGTGTAACCATGCTGGCAAGAATGAAGGCATTCTAAAGAGACATGTGTGCACGTTCCTTTGAGCATTAGACTATTTAAACAATAGGATCCAAGAAATTGGAGTTTCGTANGAATCTTATGCTAGGAAAAGGGAAATGCTGAAGCCTGGTACCAGACAGAGGGAGTTTGTCTCCCAGGNAGAGATTTCACATGACCTGTCAGGCCATCTTGAAGGACAGAATGGAGGTGAGACAATGATGNGTCAGTGATGGGCAGGACCACACCTTGACCAGTGTTGCTTAGCTATGCACACTCTTGCCCTTTATAAACCTATACCTTGTATCAGCACCCCAAAGATGGCTTGGGGGTGGTCATCGGTCTTCATCTTTGTCCCTGTTCTTCATGTGGCCCCATTAAATGTCTTTCTGCTTTTCACTGTCACTTGTTTATTTAACAGGCCTGTTGAGGCTGGGAGGTTNAGCCGGGCTTGTTAGGCCTGCCAAAGGCCCCAGCTCTCACCCTAACAATTCCAGTATCAATGGTGGCTCCTGGTTTCCTTCCCAGCTCCACTCTCATCCTCCTTCTTCCTGGAGCACTCCACCTGAACTACTCTGGTGTCCATTCCCCAAGTGTCAAACACATCCTCACTCAGAATCATCAAGAACTTCCTTCTCCCCTCCCTCTGCCTTCCCCTCTTGTGGAAACAAGGCCCCATTTTGTAGCCCTGGCTGGCCTGGAGCTTTCTGTATAGACCAAGATGGCTATGAACTCACAGATCAGCCGGCCTCCGCCTTCTTCTTGTTTCTGCTGGCAGCATCAATACATTCCCTTACCAGCTTCATAGTTACGCTCATCTCTCCTCCACATAAGACCATAAGACCTGACCACCTTACTACTGTGACAACTCTACCATCAGCATTTCACTGTTATAGTCTGGGGTCTTACAAAAGCTAGATACGTAGGAGGTATTTAATGACTGAGTTAAGGGAGTGAGTGAAAGGGATGTTTCTCTAGTCGAAGTTTTAAGATGGGGACAAGCCATACACTCATCCTACTGGTTAGGTGCTGTGCTTTGGCTTGTTTCAGAGCAGCATAAACCAAAATCACCCAGACAGGAGGAGCTTGTCATAAGACCTGGGAACAGAAGCTAATGGTGGAAACGCCCGTGGGTTTCCCAGGGGCACTGAGCAGTGTGTTTGACTCGCCCTGTGTCCCCACTGACCTTCACCCTTCCCTTTCACTTTACAACCTCAGAGCACACGGGACCTCACAGCATGCTCAGCCTACGGGCATCACCCAAGCCCAGCTACCTGCAAAGAAACTGACTTCTTTCTCAAACCCAAGTCACTNGTGCTCAGCCAGTGAGCATGTAATGTCACACAGTGACCAGAGAGTAATAAATGGTCTGTTGTCACCTAGAAAGTTGGCCTTGGATCCTCATGGCCAATTGTCTATATAGAAACTTGTGTGTCNTACTCAGATGTGTGTGTATATATTCATGTATGTGTAGACACACACATATGTGCCTATGTGTGGACACATGTGTGGAGGTCAGAGGACCACCTCATCAGCTGGTGTTCCTCAGGCCCCACCCACCTGGCTTTTTGAGACATGATTTTTCACTGGCCTGGAGCTTGGGGATCCCCCTGTCTATGCCTCTCTCATTGCTGCTAGATTCCAAGCATGCCTTCAGATGGGTCCTCATGTTTACAAGAGAAACACGATACAGGTTGAGTTTATCTCTTNAAGTCTCCCAAGTCCCTTAAACCAACACACTGGAAAGAGCCAGCAACCTGAGTAGAGGATAGTGAGCATCCNTCAGATGAGGTGAGTTACGTATTCTGATACTGTCAAGCATTCGTCTCTTCACTGTAGAATGNATAGCCTGGCTTACAAGGATGCTTCCTCATGACCGNGTATCTGTAGCTGTGTGACTCAGTGGATTCCGTTGCTATGAAGAGGCTAAAGCTGAAAAGAGGTGTTTGATTGATGCCCAAATGAACAGCTCCTTTGTCTTTTCTTTGGAGGAAAGACTTCACAGCTGCAGAATCAAGACAGCTTCCCATTACACTTGATGCATTAGGGCTGCTCTTAAGGCAATCTGCGCTTTAAAAGCCACTTGGTGGCTTTCCCTTCCTCTTGACTTCCAGCCTCCTCTGACTTATCCCTGGTACTTATCTTTCTTCAAATAAAAGAAAATAAATTTTGCTGACTCCTGATGAGGATAGAAGAAAAAGCTAAGAGCTGCCTCGGGCAGAGACCAGGGTCTCCAGAGCATTGTGGAAGATCAGAAGCATCTGGAGTTCCTGTGCTTGACAGGTACTGAGCTCTTGAGACTTGATTTTGGAGAAATTTGGNAGATCCTATAATGAGGGTAATTTCAGCTGGCCTTGATGACACATGTTTGTAATCTCAGCACTTGAGAGGTGGAAGCAGGAAGATAAGGAGTTCAAGGTCATCCTAGGCTCTGTCTCTTATACACATCTAGATGTGTATAAGAGTTTCAGCTGGCCTTGATGACACATGTTTGTAATCTCAGCACTTGAGAGGTGGAAGCAGGAAGATAAGGAGTTCAAGGTCATCCTAGGCT
>LZPO01044397.1:213712-230056 GCA_001675575.1 Neotoma lepida
CGCCACCACCACCCAGCAGGTCCTTGAATCTAATTTCTAGGAGAGACAAGTTTTAAAATTTCATTATGATTATGCTTTTTTCAAAATCTCTTTGCATTTCTGTCTATTGTTGTTATCATTTAACCATCCATCTATCTATCCATCTTCCATCTATCTCTCCATCTTCCATCTATCTATCCATCATCCATCTATCCATCCATCATTCATCTATATATCCATCCATCATCCATCTATCCACCCATCTTCCATCTATCCATCCATCATCCATCTATCTATCTATCTTCCATCTATCTATCCAACCATCATCCATCTATCTCTCCATCATCCATCTATCCATCCATCTTCCATCTATCTCTCCATCATCCATCTATCCATCCATCTTCCATCTATCTATCCATCATCCATCTATCTAGCAATCGTCTATCTAGCTAGATAGCTACTTATCTATCTATCTGGGGGAATGTGTTACGGCACCCATGTGGAAGTCTGTTTTCTTCCATTGTCATGTTCTAGGCATGGCCTCAGGTGGCTGGGCTTTCAGGGACATCNTTATCTGCTGAGCCATCTTGCCAGCTCCCTTGCTGGTTTGTGTATTTTCTATACAGTCAAGGATCATTGCTTGTAAATCTTCACTGGATGAAGTGTTTTTCAAATTAAATTAGCTCTTTGATCTGATTTAATAGTTTTTTTTACATTGTATTTTGCTCATTATTATAAACAGGCTTTAAAATAATTCATACAGAGAAGTATTTTATTCATTTCTGCACTTTAAGAATGCTGTGGGATGTGCTTGTTTTGAAATCTCTTACTGATATCTTCAACCTGGTTTTTAAAGTTTTTATTTTTATTATTTTATATGTATGGATCTTTTGCCAACATGCATGTCTGTGTACCATGTTTGTGCCTGGTTCTCATGGAGGCAAAAAAGGGCAGTGTGTCCCCTGCTACTGGAGTTATAGATGGTTGTGAGCCACCATGTGGGTGCTAGGAATCAAATCCAGGTTCTCTTCAAGAGCAGCCCCTTCAACTCATTTTTTTTGTAACAACAATTAATGTAAAAAGAGACTAAGAATTTGAGAGAGAGCAAGAAGGGGTATATGGGAAATGATGTAACTATATTATAACCTTAAAAATAAGATAAGTAACAATTAAAAACCACCTGAAACAGTTTTAATGGACTACTTTATTACTTTAACCAATTTCTCTAATCTTTTTCTACTTAATATGCTATGTTCTTGTCTTCTTCTGCTACTGTTTTTGCTTCTCTTCCTCCCCCTCCTCCTACTTTTTTCATTCTTGCTTTTCAAAAGTATTCTATCTGGGGAGCAGATTGAGTGGAGCAGTTGAGTTCTCAGTCAGCAGGGGCAAAGCCCTGGCTTCAGTCCTGAGCGTAGAAAAGAACAGATATTTCCACAGCAGTCCCATCACTCCATCCTCCTACCACCCCCACCATCTCCCCGGTACCAAGGAAGCTGCTTTCTATCACCAACCTGGACTTTTCAGCACATGCTGGTTAGCTCTGAAGCTCCATAAACTTCCCCAGGCCCTGCCTGATCAGAAGAAAGAGGGGCTGCAGGAGTGCACTCCCCTCCCCCTGTCTCTTATACACATCTAGATGTGTATAAGAGACAGTTCTTGAGGGGAAAACCAATGTGGCTTTGTTTGCCTAGAGTGCACTTCCCAGTGACTTCTCAGAGGGGTTTGTGGTCAGCCAACTTGATTATCTCCATGTATGGCATCATCTGGATTTCAGCCCCACATGGTAATAATAATTTAGCTGTTAAACAAAATTCTTCTCCTACAGACGTGTGTATGTCCATCTGTGTGAGTGTGCACATTCACAAGTGGATGTGAGGGTACACATACATGTGTGTGCACTTGTGTGTGGAGGCCAGAAGTTGATGTCCAGTGTCTTCTTAAATTGCTCTCTACCATNTTTTTTGAGACAGTGTCTCTCATTGAACCTGTCATGGATGAATAGATGGATGGATAGATGGATGGATGGATGGACGGACAGACGGATGGACAGATGGATGGATGGATGGATGGGTGGGTGGATGGATGAATGGATGGCCANCAAGGAGTTCCAGGGAGCCTCCTAGCTCTACTTTCCCAGCCCTGGGATTACAGACACGCACCACCACTGCTGGCTTTTTCACATGGATTCTGTGAATTGAACTCAGGTCCTCATGTTTGCATGGCTAGCACTTCATTGACTGAAGATCCATNGACCTTGGAAATAGTTTCTCTGTCGATGTCATTGATAAGAGGTCTGGTGTTGGTCTAATTGTCCTACTCTGTAGGTATCAAATGGACCACACACCATCCACCATTATTGTTCACCCCACTGCCATTTTACCACCCAGACTTGGAGTATCCACTTCTGCTTTCATGCACACATACTTTGGAGAAAGCCCCATCAGTCCCCCATCCCACTCTCCATCACANCTGCAGGATCCCTAGGCTGTCTGAAGCCCCTTGCACCATGCAGTCTTGCAGGTCCATTGATTCAAGGTGGTCATGAATCTTAGAGAACCACACTCTGGCAAATCTTGTGACCAGAGTCCTAAGAAGCCAGCCTTCCTTCTCTTCTTTTTGAACACAATGAAGATGGTTGTCCAGTTGAGCCCAGCAGTCCACATATAAGNCAGTCTTAGAGAGCAGCCCAATTCAGTCTCTCGTAAGACATAGACGAAAGCAAAAGGATGTGATGGGAATGTCTTTCTGAAAATGTGTTGCTCTGATTGGTTGATGAATAAAGCTGTTTGGCCAATGGTGAGGCAGAATAAGGTTAGGCGGGACATTCTAACTACGGGGAGCAAAACAGAAAGCAGAGCTGGGCAGACACCATTCTGCCATCTAGAAAACAGCATGTAACTGCACACAGNTAAAGCCACGTGGAACNTGTGGCGACATAGATTTATAAAATGGGTTAATTTAAGATGTAAGAGCTAGCTAGTGAGAAGCCTGCCATGACCATAGTTTAAAAATGATATAAGCCTCTGTGTGTTTACTTGGGTCTAAGCGGCCGCGGGAGTCGGGCGGGACTGGACAAACTTTTGTCTACAAGGNTGTGTGGTCATCAAACTCCTAAATCAACATCCCTTTGCTGTTTCCCCACTAGGCTCCTCCCACAGGCACTGCTGCAGTATTTCATTCCCTAAGTCACAAGAGCTGTGCTTTGTATAGTTCCTCAGTAGACAAAGTGAGCAAGAAAGCAGCCTTTTCTATCCCTGTCCAGTAGTTTCAGAGTTATCTCTGTTGCCTGTAATGAAATGCCATAATCTGGATTGTATCTTTCTCTTTCATCCAAGGGGAATGCTGTGATTCTTGTCATTCAATGTATATTTGCAAAGCACTATGTACCAGGTAACCTTATGACAACCAAGAGCTGTCTCTTATACACATCTAGATGTGTATAAGAGACAGTTTCATCCAAGGGGAATGCTGTGATTCTTGTCATTCAATGTATATTTGCAAAGCACTATGTACCAGGTAACCTTATGACAACCAAGGGTGCAGCAGTGCTTATAGAGAGATAATGATGCCTGTCATGGTGGAGAGACACACTCAGGTACATGTAATACAATGTAGACCATGTACTTTCAGGGGCTCACAGGTACTGTCAATTGAAATGAAGCAACTGCATGTAGCACAACGGCTTTATTTTATCATTCACCTACACTTGGAGGTCAGAGAGACGGCTCAGCTGTTAAGAGCACTTGCAGCTCTTCCAGAGGACCGGCGTCAAGTTCCCAGCACTCACATCAGGCAGCTCACTGTGACAGCACAGCTGTCTGTGACTCTAACTCCAAGGTATCTGATGTCCTCTTCAGGTACTGCACACATGTGTTCATATGTACACACAGGCACAAACACACATACACATAATACAAACTAAAATAAATCTTAAAAAATAAGCACCATACTTGGAATGGTGACTTGGGAGTGATCTGCTTCTTTGTGCTAATATAAACAAGACCATAGCCCTTCCTTATCTGTGAGTCCACCCTTCCTACATGCCACCCTGCTCCTCTGATTTGGACTGGGGTTTTTGTTCTGAAATACTTTTTTAGTAATATGTCAAATCTAAGATACCCAGCCCACAGAGTGCACTGGATCCAAGGATGTCCTTCCAATGTACCATGCTTCTAGAGTCCTGCTTCCATGTGAGAGATCCTGTGTGTGAGATTANCTTCATTTCAGCATCATGCTGAATAACATTCTACCTGGCAATAAAACTCTAGGTTCTAAATCTGTTTCCACTTACCTTTGTGCCAGCATCTAGTGTCCCCTGATGCATGACATCACTAGTGATGGGCCTTTTTAATCTAAGTACTGGACTAAGAAACATAGTAGTTTTCTTCTATAAACCATCGGCCACACAGCAGTTCATAAAATTTCCACAACAATCTTCTATGGGCCTTCAGGTTTATCTCAGGCTGGGAAGGTGTGAAGGGTCATATATTAGTCACAGTTCTCTAAACGAACAGAACCGATAGAGTGAATATGTGCACGTGTGTGTGTGTGTTTGTGTGTATGTGTGTGTGTGTGTGATATTTTAGAGTGGCTTATAGGCTATTGTCCAGGTAATCCAACAATGGCTGTTCCTCCAACGCAAAGGCCAAGAATCTAGTAGTTGAGTAGTTGTTCAGTCCTCAAGACTGGATGTCTCAGCAGTCCCCATCTGGTGCTGGAATCCCAGAGGATTCCCAGAGAGCTGATGGTCTTCAGTCTACATTGGAATACTGAAGAAAGTGGTTCTAATACCAACAAAAGAGTGTCTCAGCAATAGGATAAATTAACTTGCCAGTGAGAGTGAGAGAAAGCAGGGGAAAAGCAAGCTTCCTTCCCCTACATCAGCTGCCATCAGAAGGTGAGGCCCAGATTTAGGGTGGGTCTTCNCACCTCGGTTGCTTCAACCAAGAAAATCCCTCACAGGTGTGCCCAAATGCTTGGNTTATGAGTAGATTGCAGACATGCTCAAGCTGGCCATCAAGATCAGCCATCACAGGTCTCAAAGGCAGCATCACTGCATTGGCACGTGGATGCAGCTTTAGAGGAGAGGCCTGATGTTCTACACTGGGCNCTAAAGATGCTGGTTGTTGAAGCATTTCTGTGTATGCCTGGAGTCAAAGTCAAGATATTGCTTCCAAGAGANTCCCTTTCTAATTAATTTTTCATTTAAATGTTTGGGANGCCTAGCAGTCTTCATTCATGGATGAGCTTTTACTTAAAGCTAAAGCCTACAGGAGACCACAGATCTAGGTGAAGAACTCCAAAACCCAAAGCATTCTCTGAAGTGACTTGCAGTAAGGATGCGCTGAGGTGGGGCTCTTTCCCCGGGGTTAGAGTGTGGGATATGATTTGAGACAGAGTTGTCCATTCAATTTCACTCAGCAAATATTTATTAGGTGCTTATCTTGGGCCAGAAGGGACAGGAAATACAGATGACAGAGCAGTGAACACAGGAGATAAAAATCTTGCTGTTGGGAACTCTATATTCAATGGTAAACAAAGTATGCAAGACTTACAGCTGATTACAGGTCATGACAGCTGGGGACAAGAGACCAGAGAAGAGNGTAAAAGGCTTGAGTGGTGAGGTTTTAATCTGAGGCTTAGAAAACACATTGCTGAGGNGGAGGAGACATCACTGAACCAAGACCTGGCAGGGGTGGGGGGCATCCAGGTGTCTGGAGGAGGCATCTAGACCATTAGACTTTATGTATGGTGGAGGGGGCAGCTGGGAATGTAGCTAGGCTGATAAAGATGCTTGCTGCACATGCAGAAAGCCATAGGTTGGTCCCCAGTAACACATAAATAGGCGCGGTGGCACATGCCTGTAATCCCAGCACTTAGGCAGTAGAGTCAGAAGTTCAAGGTCATCTCCAGCTGCTTAGCAGTTTTGAGAGTAACCTGGGTTACAGAGAAGACCCTGCATCAAAAATAAAACAAAAAGCCCCAAGAAACTCATGATTTCCAGGGGCAGCTTGGAAGTCCAGGTGGAGACAGGTGAGCAAACTCAACATAAAGAACACAGGCAAGGAGCTCCCAAGGGACAAATTTGTTAAACTTCTCTGAGGTCTTTGGCGTTTATCCTCCCTGTGATGGGAACCACAAGAGAACTCTAGTGGGAGTCACAATTTCTAACTTGGGATGTGATAGTATTACCCAGAATGCTGTTAGGGAGGAAGGGGAAGAAGAAAAGTCTAAGGGTCAGAGGCTGCTGTTTGGGCTGTGGTTGAAGTAGGACAGTGGAGCTAATATCATATGCTAATGATTTTATGGGGTGTGAGGGATTTAAGAGGGATTTTAATTCAGAATGTTGAGTGATCTTCATTCCCCGACACCTAGGATGAGCATTTACTCAAGACCTTTTAAGTAGGAGAACACACAAATTTTGATTAGATTTTTTTTNAATTTTCTCCAGTAGTAGCAGCAGCAGATAAGGGTTCTTCTGTGCTCTGAGAAGCAGAGAAGAAGGGTCATAACAGAGCAATATGACAACATCCAATTGTGGACTTTTATTGATGAGAACATTGATTTTAAAGCTTAGGTGATAACTTTCCCTTCACACTGAATTGTCAAGAGTTGAGAGTTGACACACACAGCATGTCTCTTAAACTATGGCACAAATGTGAAGAGTCATAACTACATTAGGTTAGGGACCAGCCACCTTTGCTGACACTCTCGGGAATAAATAGGGTCTCACTGAAGTAAAACTTTGGTCAATACAATTGACTTTCTATACTTCTTCTCTAGCTTGAAGTGGAAGATCCCAGCAGGTACAATACTTTGTGTTTTTAATTGGGGAAAACATGAGCAGACACTGCTTCATGTGAGGGTACAAATGAGTAACTGCTCATCAGAACAAGGAATTCACATCAAATCTGCATAAAGTTAAGTGAATTTGCCAAGTAGACAGCTGGCATATTAAAAGAAGTGTATCAGTGAAAATGTCAAATGAATGTTTTCGATTGGTATGAAAAGGTTGGAAGACATTTGGAAAGATGCTATAATGAACTGTTACAGCTTGAAGTAGCCATGTGTCTGCCTTGNTAGACACAATGTGTCAAAATCTTGATTGTTTCAAGTGTCCTATGAATCTTGACAAAGTAATAGAGGTAGGTATGGAAGCAACCCACTAGGAAGGTAAATGTTAATGGCTTGAGGAATGTTTAAGGATGCTGTGGTGGGAAGCCATCACTGTCACAGGGATACAAAACTTGTTCCCTAAATTCTGTTCCCNTCCAGAAGTGGAAGGACTTGAGTCTNACTTTTTTAGCTTTTTAGTTTCATTTCTGTTGCTTTGACAGATACCCCAAGAAAAAGCAACTGAAGCAAAGAAGTATTTATTTTAGCTTATGATTCCAGGTTTCAGTCCATTATTATGGGGAGGTCAAGGCAGGAATTCAAGCAGCTAGTCACATCACATCCAGAATTAAGAGCAAAGAGAAATGAATGCAGCCATGCTGTCTACTTGCTCCCCTAGCTAGCTATCTTCACTCTTTTTTTTTCTTTTCTTGGTTTTTCCAGACAGGGTTTCTCTGTGTAGCTTTGGCAGTGCCTTTCCTGGAACTCACTTGGTAGCCCAGGCTGGCCTTGAACTCACATGNATCCACCTGCCTCTGCCTCCCGAGTGCTGGGATTAAAGGTGTGCACCACCACCACCCAGCCGATATCTTCACTCTTAAACAGTTCAGAGCCCAGGGAATGGTACCTCCCATAGTAGGCTGCATCAATTAACAATTAAATCACACATACACACCCTGACATGCCCACAGAACAACCTGATCTAGAAAATTCTTCAGTTGAGACTTTCTTCCCAGATGATTCTAAGNTGTGGCAAGTTGACATTTAAAACAAACCACCCGTAGCCATCTGTAAAACAAAGAGCAGCATTAGGTGATCACATGAATCTCAAATATTCCTGGATGCCTTGGGAGTGACATTTGTCAAGACTGTGTTTTCATGACCATGAGGAACTATGAAGAGAGAGAGAGAGAGAGAGAGAGAGAGAGAGAGAGAGAGAGAGAGAGAGTGAGTTTGGATTGTTAATGTTATATATCAATCTGTCAAATCTATCAGGGCCAGGGAGAGCCCAGTTATTTGGTTATTTCATGTTCTAATGAGATTTTTTTAGGTGAAAATGATATTTTATTTGGATTAAATAGATCCCATGGTGGGAGTAGGTCTCACTCAAAAGAGTAAGGACCTGAATAGAACAAGAGACCTGCCAATAAGATAAAGTCAGTCCCTCACTCCTCTGACAGCCTGCCTTGCCCCATGTACTCCCACAGAAATGTTTCAACTACCCACAGTTCTCCTCCAGATGAGACCAGTGTCCCAGGCAGTGGCTCCATATCTCATTCGGGCCCACGCCAAAGATGTAAAATTTGGTGTGTATGCTGGAGCCTTAATGCTTAAACGTGTAGACCTTTAGCCAATGCTGTAACTGTTACAATGGGGACATAGGGAAGAACTGATTATTGCACAGAACTGAGGAAGTCCCAAAGTAACAAAGGATGGAGCCACTGTTGCAAAGTCAGTTGATTTAAAGGATAAATACAAAAATATGAGAGCTAAACTTGTTCAAGTTGTTGCCAATAACACAAATGAGAAGGCTGAGGATGGCACTANCACTGCTACTGTTCTAGCACATTCTATTGCCTTAGGAAGATTTTGTGAAGATCAGCAAAGGTGCTAATACTGTAGAAATCCAGAGAGGTGTGATGTTGGCTGTTAATGCTGTAATTGCTGAACTTAAAAAACAATCTGAACTTGTGACAACCCCTGAAGAAACCTCTCAGGTTGCTACGATTTCTGCAAATAGAGACAAAGACATTGAAACATAATTTCTGTTGCAATGACAAAGGTTGGAAGAAGGGACATCACCACAGTGAAGGATGGGAGACCCCTGAGTGGTGAATTAGAAACTATTGAAGGCATGACGTTTGACAGAGAATATATTTCCCTATGTTTAATTAATGCATCAAAAGGTCAAAACGGTGAGTCCCAAGATACCTATGTTCTGTTGACTGAAAAGAAAATTTCTAGTGTTCAGTCCATTGAATCTGCTCTTGAAATTGTCAATGTTCATCGGAAGCCCTCGGTCATAATCATTGAAGCTGTTGATGCAGAAGCTCTAAGCATACTGGTTTTGAATAAAAGTTGTCTTTGGGTTATAGCAGTCAAAGCTCCAAGGTTTGGGGACAATAGGAAGAACCAGCTACTGGTGCTGCAGTATTCGGAGAAGACGAGTTGAATCTAAATCTTTAAGATGTTCAAGCTCATGACTCAGGAAAAGTTGGAGAAGTCATTGTCATCAAAGATGACACCATGCTTTTGAAAGGAAAAGGTGACAAAGCTCAAATTGANAAACGTATTCAAGAAATCACTGTGCTGTTAGACGTCACAACCAGTGAATATGAAAAGGAGAAGGCTGAATGAGTGACTGGATTAGCTGTGCTTGGGGGCACAAGTAATGTTGAAGTGAATGGGAAGAGAGACAGGGTTATGGATGTCCTCAATGATACCAGAGCAGCTGGTGAAGAAGGCGTTCTTCTAGAACAAGTCACAGAGCTCTGCTTCAGCGAATCCCAGCCTTGGATTCATTAAAGCCTGCTACTGAAGATCAGAAAATAGGCATATACATTATTAAAAGAGTACTCAAAATTCCTGCAATGACTATTGCTAAGAATGCAGGTGTTGAAGGATATTTGATAGTTGAGAAAATTCTCCAGAGTTCCTCGGAAGTTGGTTATGACACTGTGCTCTGAGACTTTGTGAACATGGTGGAAGAGGGAATCACTGACNAACAAAGGTTATAAGAACTGCTTTACTGGATGCCTCTGGGGTGGCCTCCTTGATAGCTACAGCAGAAGCTGTAGTGACAGAAATTCCTAAAGAAGAGAAGGACCCTGGAATGGGTGCAATGGGTGGAACGGGAAGGGGTGGGGGGGTGGCATGTTCTGACTGCTGGAATAGTGCTTTGCCCTTGTCAGTGAACTGTGAGAGGAAGCTCAAGGCAGGTTCCACACCGATAACTTCACAGAAGTCACCTGAAGAAAATGACTGAGGAGAAGGCTGGCCGATCACTATAACCATCAGTTACTCGTTTCCATTGACAATACGTGATGGTTTGCTGCTGTCATTGTCCATGCCTACACATAATTTATTTTGTACTTTTTAATAATGACATTTGTACATTCTCAATACTGGNGCTGCTGTCATTGTCCATGCCTACACATAATTTATTTTGTACTTTTTAATAATGACATTTGTACATTCTCAATACTGGGTGCAAGAGCCATATACCTGTGTCCTGCTTTCAACTTAGATCGCTGAGGCATTTCCACTATTTTGTTACACTCAGGATTGTAGCGCTGTGTCACCAGATGAGAAGTTCAGAAGCAGCCTTTCTGTGGAGAGTGAAAGTAACTGTGTACAGAGTAGAGAAGTATCTAATTATGTGACAACCTTTATAATAAAATTTTGTTTAAAGTTAAAAAACAAAACAAATAAAGAAACAACAACAACAACAACAAAAAGACAAGATTCAAGTCTGTAGCCCACAAGGCTCACATTCAACCAGCAGCATTGGCCCTGCTGATTTTAGATCTCCACTCTCATTTATATGAAATACACGTGTGTATGCAGTCAAACACACACACACACACACATACACACACTCAGGCACGCACACACACATTATTTTTCTGTTTCTGTGATAAAACACTATGACCAAGCAACTTAGAGAAGGAGGATTTATTTGGGGCTTATGGTTCCAGAGGGTTACGGTTCCAGGATTCTATCACCATGATAGCAGGGAAGCATGGCAGCAAGCAGGTACAGCAGCAGGAACAGCTGAGAGCTCACATCTTGAACAGCAAGCACGGAACATAGAGAGCAAACTTAAAGTGATAAAACCTTTCAGCTCTCAAAACACACTTCCTCCAGCAATGCCATACCTCCTAAACCTCCCCAAACAGAACCACCAACTGAGGACCAAGCATTTAATGCCAAAGACTACAGGGACATTCATCATTCAAACAGCCACGTGTGATGTTAATTAGATTTTTGTCACTGTCACAAAACACCTTATCCAGTCAACTCATTGGATGGAAGCTTAGTTTGACTTGTGATTTCAAAGGTTTTTTCCGTGTCTACTCGGCTCTGTTGTGATGGGCCTGTAGTGAGACAGCACCATGGTGATGGGTGCAAAGGAAGCCACTCACTTCAGAGTGCTCAGGAAGCAGAGAGATAGGAAGAAACCAAAGCAAGATACATCTTCAAAGACACAACTCAACGACCTCCCGTGACTCTCCTCCTATTAACCCATCCAGCAACAAACTTGTCAGTGAATGAATCCACAAACAAAACTATCATCCTCATGACCCAGTCACCTCCCTACTCACTGAGCCTTTGGGACCATTTTGTATCCAAATTGTAGCACATATATATGTTATGCATATATCTATTCATGTGTATATATATATATACAGATACACATATATACTGAATATACATGCATGCACATATCTATCACCACATGCAGGCATACATCATATTATAAAGAAAGATAGATCATATTCATATGTGTATATACATTTCCTGTTACTGCATGTATATGTGTATGTAAATATCTATATTTCTACACATATAGAACTAATTGATACATAAAGAACTAATATATGTTGATAGGGCTAGTAGTATATATAGTATATATACACGAGTAGTATACATACACTAAGTGTGTGTGTGTGTGTGTGTCCTAGTTACTTACTAGTGTTGGGATAAAACACTGATGGAAACTAACTTGGGTGTGGAAAGTGTTTCCTTAGTACTTAGACTTCACATCCCAATCANAGCTCATCACTGAGGAAGTCAGGGCAGGAACTCTAGCAGCAGCAGAAGCAGGAACCATGGAGGGAAGCTGTTGACTGGTTACCTTCAAGCTTACATTCAGCTACCTTTCTTGCATAGCTGAGGCCTATCTGCCTAGGAACNGCATTGTTCACAGTGGGCTGGGTCCACCTACATTAATTATCAATCAAGAAAACNTCCCCACAGACATGCCAATCTGATGGAGGTGATTCCTCAACTGAGATTCCCTCTTCCCAGGTGACCTAAGTTGACAAATACTAACCAGCACAACGACTATGTGTACGATACCTTTGGATGTTTTTGTCAGCTAACAAATGCTGTACAATGGAATCATCTAGTTACTTCCATTGTTGCTGAACAGAGTGTGGAGAGAAGAGGATGAATTTCCAGGTCAGGTGCTGCAGGAAGGACTTGAAATCTTTAATACCTGTCCTGAAAGTTCCTCTCAAGCCACAGAGCTGAGGTTGGAAGAACAATGTTTCATCCTTAATATGGTAGATACTCACCTTGAAGACAAGCTTTGTGCTTCTGCATGCACTTACATTCTTCCAAGGCCATCACTTACGGACTTACAGAATTCCTGGCCACCATCATGCCATTCCAGGCAGTACTGCTTCTGGCTGAGAATCATTTGAGCAGAGGAATGCCATGTGGGCCTTCCTTGTGGACCTTCCAACATGCGCATGCTCCCCTGTATCCAAAAGCAGCTGGCTTGATGACACAGTGGAGCAAAGGTGCAAGTTCACTTCCAGCTATGTACTACCAGGACAGGGCTCTCCCGGGTGGTATATGCTATGTATCTGCACCCACTGTGTGGTATAATTTCTCCCCTAGCCAGGATTGATGGACCTAGGAATCCAGGAGTGGAAACACAAGTGTCTACACTCACCATTCTCCTTAATGACTCCCAAGCAAAAAATGTTCTTGCTAAACTCATAGCTATGTTCTCCACTGGCTCTGAGGTCTGAGTTTCCCAGGGTTAAAGTTTCCCTCAGAAGATCGAGGGGGTGACTGCAGTGAACTAGAAGATGACACTTCACCTGTCTCCTTTGGAATCCTCATTTCTCTGAATCAACATAAAAAGGGGGTACATTGAGGCCCTGTGCTGTGTCAGGATTGAACCTGACTGCAAAAGGTAAGTTGGATGGTTATTAAAGAGTATTTCGGCAGAGTAAGGGAAGCCTCCCTGGTTCTTAGTGCTAGCATTCTCTGTGATTAAGGTCATGGCCAAACCACACCAACCCAACTCAGGCAGGCCTATCACAGTCTAGACACTTGAGAGACCAAGGCCAAGGTTGTGTTCTAGGTGGAGACCCACTATCAGCTGAGGTTCTTGCTGAAGGCAAAGAAAAATTGTAGTGTATAGAAGATGAAAGCAGTTGTGACTACCTGCTTTAGCCTTGAGCCTGAACACAGAGACTATAATTACCATGGGTATTTTTCCATTGTTTTATTACAAATATTTGAGTGTATATGAGTATCAAGTATCTTGAGCTTTTCCCCTCTCTTATTTGCAGCAGTCTCTGCAAACACCATGGCCATCAGATTGTTGATCTGCGAGAGGCAAGATGGAAGTTCAGTTCAACAAGACTCAGTAGCTGGTGTTCACACTTCAAGAGTCTGACCTTGAATTTAATTTAGGCATTTTTAAGTACATCACAATTTTGTGAAACATTTTCTGATGATTGCAATCCTGTGTGCACAACAAAGCTTAAGACATGACTACATGGAAATTCTTTGTAAAGTACCTGTAACGTCTTCCAAAAAGATAGGTTCTGTAGATTGACTGAGACAAACAAGCTCATGATAGAGGTTGTGGGGAGAATCTCTGGTGTGGTCTTGGCCACACAGAAAGCACAAATGTNACCAGGCTATTAACCACCTCTGCTCCCAGCCTTCTGGGAAGAAAACAGGCTATGTATCTTTCCCTTTGAAGAGCCAACTTGGAGTGTTTAAAATTCCTAGTTTTCCTAGTGCATATCTGTGAGCACAAGGACTTCTGTGCCTCCTATACTGATTCCCTTGTCACGTAGCAAGATCAATTGACTTCCTATCATGGTATTTGCCCTAGTTAGCTTTAACTGTCAGCCTAGAGTCACTGAGAAAGGAGTCTTGGTGAAGAATTACTTAGATCAGATTGGTCTGTGGATATATCTATGATGGAGTGCCCTCATTGCTAATTGATTCGGAACATCCCAGCCCACTGTGGATAGCATCATTCCCTAGGCAGGTGGGTCTGGTCTATAAAAGAAACCTAGCTAAGCATGAGCCTGAGCAAGGCTGAAAGTAGAATTCCTCCATGGTTTGTACTTGGGTTCCTGCCTTGACCCCCTCAATGATGGACTGTGACTTGGCAGTATGAACCAAATAAACCCTTTCCTCCCCTAAGTTGCTTTTGCTCAGAGTATTTTATCACAGCAACAGGATGAAAGGAGAACTGTCTCTAAGTGTTGTCTAGCTATTTAAATTATAGGCTATAAGGAGATGAGCATCGATCAGGGACTGTCTTCTCTTGAAGGAAAGGGTCAGTGCCTTTCCAGTGGTACATGAGACAGACGTTTCCAGCTGAGTGGAGGCATGACTGTGTTATTGACCTTATTTGTAAGTCAGGTGTGGCTAATAGAGATGCATATGAGCTCCAAATTTATAAGAAGTGTATGTACTCTCAACTCTTACTTTATTTGTCAACTTGGAGGATACTTTGAATGAGATTGAGATGTGGGTGAGGCTTGAGGTTTGTGTAATCAGAAGAAGGTGTAAGTAGGGCTTACAAAGGGCTGACCTTGTAGACAATTCTCTGGTCTGCTGGCTTTTGATTCCAAACAGAGCATCAGCTTTGCAGATTCCAGGCTTGCCAACATCTGTAACAGCATGGTTCCTCATAAACAGATCTCTTGTGTTTGTGTGTGTGTGTGTGTGTGTGTGTGTGTGTGAGAGAGAGAGAGAGAGAGAGAGAGAGAGAGAGGGAGAGAGAGAGGGGGAGAGAGAGAGAGAGTTGCTTCTGTTTCTCTGGAGAACCCTGATATTAGTGTCTTCCAGTAAACTGTTTTAAACTTTATCTTATTATCCTGATTCTGATCTGAAAATCAAAGATAAATTATCAGCTGGAAAACACATCTTGACTGTCCTGTTCACCGAAGCATCTGGTAATTGTCAAGGAATCAAATATGATGTGTCTTTGACAGGATGAATTGTTCATATAGGTTGTGTCTTCTACTATCAAGCAGCCCTTATTTGGTAAAAGCTAGAGATTCTGTGCAAAGAGAAGGACTGTCATTGTTCATTGATTTCTACTGTCTCCTAACAATTATCCAAGAAAGGTCTATCTGGGAGAGAGGAAAGGAACAGAAGAAAACCTAAATTGATTTTACTTCAGCCTAATCAACCACATTTTACCTGGGGTTTGCATCGAATGACTGTTGGCTGTTTTCCAAACTCAAAGCCACTTTCCATGAATAAAGATCGTCAGCACAGACAATACTGAAAAATAATGTTACAAAGTCTAAAAGCCATTTAAAAAGCAGAGTTCTAGAAGTCTTTGGAGGAACAGCAGTAGGTTTCAGATGCTGAAATAAGTTCTAGCTAGGCTGACACTGAAGAATTTATGTATATATAATATATATGTATATACACATTCAGGTATATACTCATAGTGTATATGTGTATAATACATGTAATACGTGTAGATATACACATATACACACTATATATGTATTGTGTGTAATGATGGTTGACCATCATTATCAACTTGGATNAGATTAATAAATGGGGAGATGCTTAGGCATTTTGAAGCACAGCTTTGTGTGTGTGAGGACATATCAGAGAGGATTGACTGATGAGGAAGATCCAGTCTGAACAGGAATGGCACCATCCCAGGATCTGAGGCTGGAAGAAGATGAAGAGGGGGAAGGTGAAAGCTAGCTGGACACTGACCTCCCCCTTTCTCGATTTCTTGNTCATTCTAGACACTCTAGACTCTAGATAAGCAGCTTCATGCTTTAACTACCTTGTTTTCCCTTTCATAATGGACTGTGCCCACATATCATGAGCCCAAATAAATGTTTCTTCTTTATGATTTCTCAGTATTTGGGCACAGCAGTGAGAGAAATAAGCAACACATATACATGTAGACCTGAGTACCACATATATGCATTTGTCAGGACACACATATGCACATTTATATATGCAGCCTATATCACATATATCTTCACACGTACCTTATNTGGCCCTTGTGTATCCTTGTGTAGGCCAGAGGCTNCAGAGTGGTGGAAGCTGTGGCATAAGGGTGCCAGTATACCATTCATCCCAGCGGGTGCGAAGCAACAAGATCCCAGGCACATGTCTTGTGAAGCTTGATCCCAGCACTTTGGGATGGGACATTGAGTCTTTTTTTTCTCTTATTCTCTCATCCATTACATCCTGACCACAGCCTCTCCTCCCTCCACTCCTCTCAGTACT
>LZPO01044397.1:285869-297541 GCA_001675575.1 Neotoma lepida
GGACCGTCTTGAGACCAGTCAGTTCTTCTGCCTTCCTGTTCTGAGTACTTCCTCCTTCCTGTTCTGACTACTGCCATCAGAGCAGCTAATGGGAGGACTCTTTCGGGGCTGCCTTTCAGCAAGCCGCCTTTCTTCAGACATTCCAGGGGTGCATGACTGAAGCTTTTTAATGCCCATGTTGGATAATTCATTAAGCTAAAATTATGCATAGAACTATAAGGCAGAAAACATTGGGGCCCAGCTGCCTCAGCATCCAGTAGGTCTCAGGCTAAGAGCTGCTCTCTGGGAAAGTCCTGGGCCCGCCTTCAGAAGCAGGAGGGGTTGGATCTCACCATCAAATGTTCCTGGGCTGGTATTCAAGGCCTTCCTTTTAGTAGAGTGGAGAGGTTGAGACTGAAGGCTCTGGAGGCAGGGGGTGATTAGGTGATTAGGCTTCCCACGGCTACCTTAGGCAGTTCACAGAAGTAAGTCTAAAGGCCAGGGACAATGAGGGCACTGCCTTCACAAGGTTATTAGAAGTGAAAATGAGCTAATACATCTAAAATGTTTCAAATAATGTAGCTCTTATTCTTTCATCCCACTTTTAATACACTGGTTTTCTTTTTAATCACAACAATATGTGTCTTTAAAAATACTCAGTGATTTGGAGTTCTTAACATCTCACTACTTTCTTTCCAACCTGNGTTCCTGTTCATAAGAGCCTCCTCTCTGCCTACCTGCCTGCCTGCTTCCCTCCCTCCCTCCCTCCCTTTCTCCCTCTCCCCCTCCCTCCTTCCCTCTCTGTTTCTTTCTCTCCTCTCTGTCTCTCTCCCCCTCTCTCTATCATAAAGATTTGATCTGAATATTTTTCCAGTATTTAAAATATGTTTGGGATTTATTCTTTGAAAATTTCATACATGTATGCAATGTGCTTTGATCAATTCATCCCCTTATCCTGCTCCCCCTAAATTCCCCTCACCATTTTTCCTCCCAATTTCATGTCCATTTTTTTTGTATAACCCAATGAGTCCCAATTTGTGATGCTCATATTGTAGATGTAGGACCATACACTGGATCCCAAAGTAGCAGGAAAGAACTGAATCCCAGGAGTCATCCTCTGATCTCCACACTCACCATATCATATGTGCCTGCACACACGCACAGATAGAGATAGATAGATAGATAGATAGATAGATAGATAGATAGATAGATAGATAGATAGATAAATGATAGATAGATGGATGTCTATACCTACATCTACAGATAGCCAGATAAATAGATAACTAACTAANTAAGTAGAGAAGCAGCTTTGGGCTGGCAATATGGCTGAGGGGATAAAGATGCTTGCTGCCAAGGCTGAGATCCTGAGTTTTATCCCAAACATCCAGTTGCCTTCTGACCTCCAATTGCCCTGTGACTTCTACAAGAATGCTGTGGAATGCAAGGCCATGTGTNTGTGCCTATGTGCNCACACCTCCACAATAAATAGACGATAATAAACATTTTTTAAACTGCCAAAAAAGCAAACAAAAGACCCAAATGTCTCACCTTTTGATTAGTTTACATCTGAATCTGAGCAAAANGGAGCTTCACCATCTCATTTATCACAAAAACCTTTGGCTGACTGGGGGCAAGACTGAAAAGTAAATTTCATTCTTTATTAAGAGCAGAGACNCGATGTGTGCCCACCTCTGTGTATAATACACACTTTTATTGTGAGCNGTGATCACAGCAAGCTTCACCTACATCCAGATCTATGGGTCACTTGTCTCAGTTGAGCAAACCAAGACCAAAAAAATAGTGATAATACATTGTTCTAACACTAGTGACAGCAAAAAATTGCACGGGTGTAATAAAGNTACTTTATATGTTTATATATGTATACAGAAAATTTATAAGTTCATTAAGTNGTGTGGACTTTGGGGCTGGTTAGTTTTTGTGTGTGATGTTTTTATTTATTTGCAAGATTTTTTTATAGTAAAGTTTACAAAAATTTTAAAATATTAATTTAAAAAGTAAATATTGCTTGTTCCTTATGTAGCTCTCTTGTTCTTTAAAACATCTTGGTTTGACAGTTTTGGAATGGTTATAATATCCCTTGGATATATTAAGAGACACACCAGAANTGTCTGCTCAAATTTTACTTTTAGTGTTAGAAGTTGTGAATTTAAAAAACAAAAACAACAACAAACCCNATGGATTCAGAAGCAAGGATTTGAACTAGATTCCCCTGTGCTCAAATCTCAGCTGCATTACTTCTGGAAATGGAACATGGGAACATTGACATTTGTGGGTAGGGGCCAGCATCTCCCTGTGTAGTCCATGTTGGCCAGTAGCGCCTACCTCAGCCTCCCAAGTGCTGCAATCATAGGCACGTGTCACTACACCTTACTTTACATTATATTTTCTTTTGCTTAACCTGTTCCATCTAAATGGTATTCTGGAGCTGGGGTAATGAGGAGATACTGGTCAAACGTCCAGGCTCTGAGTTATAAGATGAGCAAGTTTGGGATACTGACATACACTGTGGTCCATAGTTGGTGACAATGTGCTGTATGTTTGAGATTTGCTAAGAAAATGTATGTTACATGTGCCTACCACATACACACACACACACACACACAAGCAGCTATGACAGATGACAGATGTACTGATGAGAGAGATTGCTGTTCTTTGTGTAAATGTACCAAAACATCACGTTGTACACCTTGAATACACACACACTTTAGCGTAATTATGTCTCAGTAAAGCTGAAAGAAGAAACTATACAGCCATCAAAATTACGCGAAAAATATGACTGTGTTTAATTAAATGCCTGGAAGACAGCAACTGTTCAGTAACAGCATCTGTGAATAAGGGTTAAGGATGGGATGGGGCAGAGATGAGGATAGGAATGGGAATAGGAATGGGAGATGGGGATGAGGGTGGAGGTGAGGATAGGGATGGGGAATGGGATGATGATGGGAGTGAGGTGGGGTGGATATGGGAATGGAGATGGGGATGAGTAATAGGGATGGGGAATGGAGATGATGATGGGAATGAGGTGGGGTGGATATGGGGATGGAGATGGGGATGAGTGATAGGGATGGGGAATAGGGGTGGAGATGAGGATGGAGAGAGAATGGGGCTGGAATGGAGATTGAAATGGATGACATCCTGTCACTACTGATATCAGTATTCTGGCTGGTTTGCAAAACAANATTCTGGAACTCCCCAATGACCTCCTTCTTCCACAGCTTCTAGTGAACCCTCTGAAATAGCAGCCAGACATGGGAATGAGCCCTTCCCATCTCAACCAGCAAAGGCTCCCTTCTTTCTGAAGAACAGAGACCCCATCCCAGACCCCAAAGGGTCAAGGAGATTCTCTTGGAGTCACCATTTGAACAGAAGAGCTGGGAGCCCAGCAACCCTGCTTTAAAATGCTCAGTGCCCTGCTTTGCTCCTGGACCACTCTTCCATCTTGGACCTACAGGCTTCTCATCTTATCTGGCCCAGTGTAGCATCATAGTAGGACTTTGTACACACACACACACACACACACACACACACACACACACACACACACACGCTGATTTGATTTTTACTCGTGAGCTCTGTGAAACCCACCCCATGCTGGGGTTTGAACCTAGGGCCTCATCACACCTGGGAAGTGCCCAACCACTGAGCTACACCCCCAGCCCTCTATTAACTCTTTAGCTGCTTATTAATTTTTGGCTACCAGCAAAACCAGCAGCTGGCACAATCCATGCACTATGGCCCTTCAGGAGCATCACATACAGATGGCCTCAGCTGCTTTGCATGTTCATTAATATTTCTATTATTTTCTCCTTAATTGCCTCCTTCACTCAAGTTTATATTACTGTTTTTGCATATTTNATGAAATATCTCAAATTAATTTTGGAACTAGGTTGAGGTCAAATGTAAGCTGGGGCAGACGAGAAAGCACACACCTGCAATCTCAGCATTCAGCAGACAAAAGCAGCAAGATTATAAGTTTGAGGTTAGTGTAGGCTACATAGACTCTGTCTGAAAAAAATAAAGAAAAGAAAAAGAAAACAAGGTGTGGGTACATGGTTCAGTAGTAGAGCACTTGCTGATAGAGGCAAGGCCCTGGAGTCCATTCCTGGAACTTGAAAATAAAAAATACACTAGTTGACTTTCCTGATGTAAAGAGAATTGCCCTTTCTTGCATTCAAATCTTGAGTGTCTGGTCATCAATGCTTCCCTTGTACAGAGGAGAACTGGGAATATNATGGATACAGCAAGGTGGCCGTAGAACAGAAGCGAGCACTTTACCTCTGGGTAGTTAGCAACCTTCCCAGCCTGGGGTGCAGTCATGATGTCCTGTGAACAAGGGTGTGAAAGCACTGTGCACAGAAGGAAGAAAAGGACTTCCCCTGCTCTTCCCTTTCAAGGTCACCTTTCCCATCACTCCAACTGAATCCAGTAANTAATGCCATATTTGGTTCTGGAGCCCATCTATCAATCCGTACGTGTCNTGGTTCTCACAGCCTTCATCTTGCTGTACCCTGTAACCAGTCTGTGATTGAGAGATGTCTTGGAAGCAAGGTCTCTGGAGTGGGGTCCAGGAGATGAGTCAGGAGGGTGAGATGTGTCTATCTGGCTCCTGAGAATCACCTGACACAGCTTGTCCTCCTTGCTCTAGAGCTCACAAACACACTGTTGTGTGAATGCTCTTGACCTGCATGCAGCTTGTCTGGTGTTTCATTAACTGTTCATCCCAGGAATTCTTACTCCTCAAAGCCTGCAACCAGCTTCAAATGAAAGAAAGAATAGTCCAAAGGGTGCTGCTACTTATGTCACTGAACATTCCACAACGTTTGTTTACTTGACAAGATTGAGAATCATCAAGGAAGCAAACTAGTAGGCAAGCCTGTGAGGGAATTTGTAAACTCTATTAACTGAAGCGGGAAGACTGGTGAAGTGAGTAGCTCCGTTCCATGCACTGGGGTCCTGGACTGCATAAAAAGGGGAGTGTGAGCTGAGCACCAGTAAGCATTCATCTCTCTGACTATGGATGCAACGTGACCAGTTGCCTAGGACTCCTTTCTCCATGTCTTCCCCACCATGATGGACTGTACCCCAAAACAATGAGCTGAAAAAAGCCTGCCTTCCTTAAGTGGCTTTCACCAGGTATTTGTGACAGCAATGCAGAAAGTAACCAATACAACCACCAAATGCAGCTATGGACTCCCAGCAAGCCCAGCGTGGTCCACTTTCTGGCTCAGGGACATACATTGTTCCCCTTTTGAAGAGGAGCAGTGAATTACATTCAAACCTCCTTCTTCTTTAACTTTATGAGAAGCTTGCTCAGAAGGTCTGATGCCCTCACTAGAAAGCACAGTTTTCTTCATAAAAAAAATGAATCAAAATTCTCTTTAAAATCTGAAAGAGATCACATAATGAATTTTCCTGGTGCCAGTCATCCTTCTTCCTAGGTAATAGTGGGGAGCCTTTTGAGGGGCTGTCTACACTGCCATCCTCATTTTACACATGAGGAACTAACTGGTGAAGAACAAAGTCACTCAGTGACAGGCCAAAGTGCTCACGGTTATGGGGGCAGTCGGGACCNGATCGTCCCTTGGTGGTCCAGAGCCATCTCTGTCCTCAGCCCCAGAGAACCTTTGAAAGTGTGAGAGTCTACATCTGTTCCCAACTCAGCTGATATCTGGGGAATTATTAATGTTCTAGAAGCCATGGCCCCTAATTGTCCTCTCAGGAAGTACCTGTGAGTCAGCCCCCAACCTGCCTGCGTGCTGAAATGAATCAGAGTGAGGCATTAGGAGTGTTTTCATTGTGCAAAAAGGCTGTCAGTTGCTTGGTTACCAGAGTGGAAAAAATACAAAGTAATTGTACTTCTGCATGACCATGAAGGAAGGGGACTTAATTGTCCCCAGGAAGTCTGAGAAGTGGGGTCAAGGGNCAAGATCCTAACAGATGTCTTGCTCCATTATTGGTACCTCTTCACACACTGTAGAGACAGGACAGTGAGAAAGATGGCAGCGATAAGATTCATGAGCCTCTGCTACAGACCAGGCCTATGTCAAAAGCATGATCTTTGAAACTCAACAGGACAGTTAGGAGTATACTTGTGCGTGTGCATGTGTGTGTGAGGGGAGTGTACTTGTGGAGGCCAGAGGTTGACCTCAGATGTTTTCCTCTATTGCTTTCCACTTTATTTTTTAAGACAAGGTCTCCAACTGAACCTGGAAATCATAGATTTGGCTGGGCTGACCAGCCAGGGAATTGCCTGTCTCTACCTCCCCGGAACGGAAATTACAGGCATCTACCACAAGCAGCATTTTACCTGGGTGCTGGAATCCTTGCGTTTCTGTGGCAAGCACTTTACTGACGGAGCTACTTCCTCAGCCCCCGAGAATGAGCTCTTTACAGTTGAGGAGACTGAGGCAGTGATAACAGCGCTCACAGGGAGCCCAGAATGAGGATGTGTGCCTCTTTGGGAGAACGATGGAGTGCAAGCTGTGAACATGGCCCCTCTCAGCTTCCCCGCAATGGGTGTATGTGTCTGTGTCACTTCAGCCTCTTGTGCACACATTAGTCCATGTTCCAAAATAGCAGGGCACTGGGGAAGTGGTGGTCCAGCATGGGTGTGTTGCTGACTTTCTCATGAAGAGCCAGTCTGTCCTGATGATTGACAAAGCTACTTTACCCTTGGTCCTTCTTCCAGGGCACAGTCAAATGCCGGGTCTGGGGAAGCTTTGTTTGTACTATTGCTCTGGCTGNTCTTGAACTCCTGATCCTTCTCCGAAGTGCTGGGACTACGGNCTTACGCCACCACAATGTCAGACTGGTGTAAATGAAATGGTACTTAATGGAAATTGAGCAAATGAGTCNGAGCTGCGGTAATTCAACCACGAACTCCCAGGCGAGTTTGGAAAAGGCAATTTTGTAGCTCCAGCTTCCTCACCTNGAGACTGAAAGACTCAGGCTTTGAATTTTGGTGGTGGTTGTAGATGGTGAGATGGAAACCTCCCAGGATGCCTTGTGTGTGCTGGCAAGTACTTTTCCAATGAGCTGCACCTAGTCTAAATGGAAGGTTTGTTTTATGTTTGAACAATCAGTGTTCATTCACCATGCACAACAGAGTCTCACAAGGACATTTTCATACAAGTATGTAACGACTGATTGTGAGCAGTGAGCACACACCCTCCCATGGCTTTCTACTTGCCTCTTTCCTAACACATGCACATAAAAATACTCCCTGAAAATAAAAACCTTCAGAATTTAAAATTGCACCTTAACNTAGTGAGTAGGAAACAGACTTCAGACACAGCCTCCTTGGTTTGGGCCCCGACTTCTTTTGCATATTTCATCAGGTTAATATCCATAGGCCTCAGTGTCATGTGTGTGAAAGCAAGAAGATCTCCNTCTAGAGTCTAGTGTGTGCACAGTGTCAACACCACACAACTGGGATTGTCATCCTATTAACAACTGTCCTCACTATTAATGGAAGACATGGACGAGAATAACAGTGTTAAGAATGTAGAAGGTATGGTGGCTCATTCTTGTGACCTCAGAACTCAGGAGTTTGGAGCAGGAGGATCAGACATTCAAGTCATCTTCTGTCTGAGGCTGTCCCGTGCTACCTGAGACTGTGACTCAAAAATTGCATACACATACACACACATACACATACACACACACACACTCAAACACAGGCTCGTGTGTGTGTGTGTGTGTGTGTGTGTGTGTGTGTGTGTGTGTGTGTGTGTGTAGATCAAATGCTGGCACGCATATTTTCCTGTGGGGCACACAGTCAGGCTCAGAGGCCTAGAGATTCCATGATTCTGATGGACAGAGGATAATGGTTGTGGGTGAGAAGAACCTAGACTGCCTGGCAGAGTGATAGTCTGGCTGAGGGAGAAGGTGGACACCCCAGTGAGATTGTGAGCCAGTGCCTGGGGGCACTAATGCCTGCGCTGACAGGGAGTGAGTGCTGGTTTTAAATGAATTGCTGAGCATGCCAGGCCCGAGCTTGTTAAACTGATTGCTGTCTTTGATGGGAAAGCTGTGAGGGAGCCTGCCGGCCAGGCAGTCACCGTCTGACTCACTTTAATACTTTCTTATGTCCTGAGAACTGGAGCTTTTCTTGAGCAAACTCCTGACAAAAGAGAAGAGAAATGTAAATGCCTTGTTCATCCTGAGTCCATAGCCCACACCTAACACCACACAGCAGGGTTCTCTCTGCTCACCAGTCCAGGGCCTCAGAAGGTCCACGGACATATACCACATCCTCCCCAGCCAGGAAGCATGGCCANGTGGGCCCNTTGAGCNCCTGCTGACTCCTGGTAACACCCCATTCCTGTACATTGCCTAGCATTGGCCCTAGGCACTCTGGGGATTGCCCAGCCTGAGTGAAGAGAAGGAGAGCCAATCAAGTTTTTCTTACCTGCATTCTGTTGTGAGTGCCTGGCAGTTATCAGTGGCTTTAATAGAACTGTCCCTACCTGAACTGAGGGTATGCTAGGGCCGTCTTTGGGTGGCTTGAGCATTGTATCATATGTGTGTATATGCCTATATATGTGTATATCTATATAGACGCATTCACACTCATCTATATTCTCTCTCTCTCTTTGTGTGTGTGTGTGTGTGTGTGTGTGTGTGTGTGTGTAATACATATTCCTCATTCTTAGTTCTTGCCCAGACAGTGGGTAAACTTTGGAAGACTTGTCAATTCAAATAAGAAAAACAGCTGGGAGAGAAGTCAGAGGACACAAGACCACAGGTAAACTGGAGGTCCATGTAGCCTCCTGAGGGAGGGAAAAACTGTCTGTCTGCAGTGTGCCACCAAGAGTGCTTCTTTTCTTTTCCCATTTCCCTTTGCAGCACTTTGGGTGGAACACAAGGCCTTAACATGCAGGAAAGCATTCTACCACTGTCCTGGATCTCCAGCTCTCTTTTTCTTTTTACTTCATCACAGGGTTGCCAAATGTAGCCCAAACTGGCCTGGAACTCTAGCCCAGGCAGGCCTTGGTCTTGCCATCCTCCTGCCTCAGCCTTCTGAGTAGCTGGGGTGACCGGCCTGAGCCATCACACATCACATTCTATAGTTTAGCTTGTGTGCATGCACACATGGTTCACGGTTGCTTTGTTCTGGGTTAAGCCCTCCCAGCCCAGATGATACTGGAGGAGTACAAGGTTGACGGCCATAGCAACTAACTTCACTCGGTGTTTAAAACGCCTGAGTCCAGACCTGCACAGGGGATGGAAGGGTGACAGAGACAAGGAGAGAAGCCGAGATATCTCGAGTCTCAGAGCTGTAACTGATCACCTGGCCAGCCGGACAAGACTGAGCTGACTGACGCCTTNGTCCCTCCCTTCNCCCAGTGTGATCTGCCGCCCTGAGAGGAGATGAGACAGATCTTTAAGGTATTTGTCCTCCACCATCCCTGATTTCCAGCTCTCTGAATAAAGAGAAGTTTTAAAAATTCAGTGTCTGGCTCTGCTCATTAGCCTCTGTCAATGACAGGCAATGGTGACTTGCATTTCTGTCGAGATTAACAAGATGGAAAACTTGTCACAAACCCNTTGCCCATTTCTGTATTTTCATGGACTCTGCNTTGATTCAGACCCAGCTTCATGCCTGACTTGATCTCCGTACCCTCACTGTGAACTCGCTCTTAATGGAACCGTGTGGGCCCTGCTCACTTGTGTGCCGTAACCCAGCCCTTTCCTCTTTTTTCCCCCATGCTCCTTCCTTCTTTGATTTTGAGAAACAGAATTTTCCAAGTGCTGATGGGAAAGTGCTAACGTGTTCATGTTTGCCTCAAGTGCACTCTAATTACAGCCCCGTGCATAGGTAGGCACATCCGTTAATAATACACACATGCCTTTATTTTTACAGGTTCATGGCTCCTACTACAAACACTGTCTCTGAAGCTACTTTGTACCTTGATATTTGATTTCATCTCTGATTCACACAGTTCCGTACTCACTGCATAATGTATAGTCCTGCTTCAGCGAGGTATGCATTCCTGTAGAATTGGGTCCTGTGAATACGGCGCTCCCTCACTCACTGCTTAGATCACTGCCCGTGTCCTGGGTGTTTGGGGACGCAGTGCTTCCTCACATATGCTACAAATAAAATGTTACCTAATTACAGCCACTGAATCCTTCTCTTCCACTAAGCTTCAAAGTCNTGTGGAGAGAAAGTCATATATGACTTTCCTCTGGGATTCAACAATTAATGAGTGCCATGCCTGACATATGGATCAGACACATGAAAGTCGTTTGTTGAGATGGGTGTGGCTGACTCTTTCAAAGCTGTGCCTGACCAGGGCAGTGATTTTCCACTTAGGAGAGAATTGTCTCAATCAGTCGGACCTGATTCTAGAGTGACTGGGTCAGAAGGACATGGTGTGGTGACGGTGACACCCTCAGTCTGCACGACCAGCTTGGTGGACATTGGCTGCTCAGTGCTTAACCCTGGCTGGTTTTGTGGATAAACTGAATTAGGAATTTTATTTCATTTTAACTAATTTAAACATGTGGCCTGGAGCTGGCAGACAGTTGCAGACGCAGGATTTACATCTGATGTCTGGAGATGGTGGGAAGTGGTGATGTGTCTGCATTATTTTCAGCGGTGTATACTCACTATATAAATACGGAATTTCAGTATGACCTTGACTTTATTCAGATTTACCCTCCATTTGCCCCCCCTTGCCTTGCCCCAGTCCCCTTTTTGTTCTAAATAGAGGCCCCTCCTACTTTCATGCCTTTTCCATTTTTTCTTAAACCCAGATTCTGCCTAGGAGAGAAAATTTATAGTGTTTGTCTCTTGCAGTCTGGCTTATTTCTCTTAGCATAATGATCTCTAGTTCCTTCTGTCTTCCTGCTATGGTATTACTTCATTTTTGTGGCTGAATAGAGTACAATTGTGCATACATATCACATTTTCTTTATCGATTAATCTGTGAAGGGCACCAAGGCTGATCCCATAATCGATGAGTCTGTCAATGGCCATTTTGATTCCCATGAATGGTGAGTAATTTCACAAGTCTTTTGCGAGCCCAGCACCCATCTGCAGGGCACTGTTGATGGGGTTGAATAGTGTAACCATGCCAAGCCCTTAGCACAGTGCTCTTGGGAGGTATATCTATTGTTATCACATGGCGGTATTTGAGATCTCACTAAAACTTACAGTTCTCACCCTCAAGTCTGCTGGGGGAGGACACAGACGGGACAGTGGGGCACTCCATCCCAGCCCTGCCCTTGAGTCATGCTGGGATGACACCACAGCTTCCACACTCATTCGTGTTACTCTTTTGGCTGACAGTGAGTCTTGGAACACCAGCTGTGTGGCAGGTGTTCTGATTGACAGTGAGTCCCAGATGATAGCATCCACAGCAGGTGTGCTGGCGGACAATGAGCCCCAGGACATCAGCTGTCTGTGGCAGGTGTTCTGGCTGACAGTGAGCCTCAAATGACAGCTGTCCATGCAGGTGTTCGGGCTGATGGTAAACCCCAGGACATCACCTGTCAGTGGCAGGTATTCTGAGCTTGCTTTCTCCTTCCTGGCCATCTTTTGCAAGTACTTCAGGACCAGTCTCCTGTGTCCAGCTCCTATATCCTCCCACCTGCCTCTCTGGCCATACAGCAGACAAGACCAGTTTCCACAAAGCATAGTTAAATGATGTTCTTCTGTGACCCTA
>LZPO01044397.1:305077-319683 GCA_001675575.1 Neotoma lepida
ACATACAGGCAGAGAAAGAAATCATAGCTCAACGTTTGAACATTTTCAGAGGGTAAAGCTACCTTTTGTCTGTCTTTTTGTCCCAACTTGATCCTGTCCCCCAAACACATCCTTGGTGGACAAGTCCTAACCTGCTCCAAGGACATATAGTTCTGCCAGATCCAAATCCATAGCTAAAAGATCGATTCCAGCCACGTCTTATAGAAGCCTTTCTGGCGGGACAGCCCCTGCTGTCTTTGAGGGTGCTTACCTTCTGCCCGGTCACTTCCTTGTTCTGTCTGCCACACCTTTAAGTCATGGGCTGGAGCACATGAAAGAGGACAATCTGCTTCACAGATTGGGAATCACACCTACGAACAAAACAAAAATGATTGTGAATTCACAGGTGTGGACCACATCTCCAAACGACCTTTCCAGCAACTTCTGAACTATCTGAACAAGTNCTTGGGCCCCAAAGTCCCAATCAGACTGAATCAGCTACCCCAATCCCTCCCTTCCTAGACAGCTTCAAACCCAGGATCTATGGTCAGCAAGTAATTAAAAACCAGTATGAGGCCAGGAGATGACTTACTTGGGTAGATGTTTGCCTTGTAAGCACAAAGACCTGGNTTCAATTCTTAGAACCCACATTAAAAAGCCAGGTATGGTGGCAGGCNCTTTTAACCCCAGCACTGGGGAGGCAGAAACAGGAGGACGCCTGGGGCTTGCTCACCAGCCAGACTGCTCTACTTGGAGAGCTCCAGGCTGGGGAGTGGCAGACAGTGTCTGAGGAACAACACCTAAGGCCTAGGGTTATCTTCCAGCTTCTACATCCATGGGTACACTTGTACACACACCTCCTCACACACATGTGCACACACCTCCTCACACACATGTGCACACACCTCCTCNCACACATGTACACCTATCCACACATGAACACACACACTCACTCAAATGCCAAAGCTTAGAAAATACGTATTCCTNCCATGCTCAGCACTGAGTCACCTATGGATTGACTGGTCCACTCCAGGGCCTGTGTAGTTAACACGTAGTCTGGTGTTTGTTNCTCCAAAAATATCCAGCAGGAACATACACATTTAGTGTGATAACACTGGGCCAAGACACCAGGGGTGAGGACAGAATGCACCACAATAGCCACTCTAAATAGCTTACATGGAAATGCTCTTACACANCATCTCTCCTGTGTAGGACATCTGTGAGATCCCCAAATTCAGGGAGGGCCCCCCTCATTATCATCTCATAGTTTTAGTGGTGACCTACTCTTAGAGTTTTGGCTTCTCATTTGTCATTTGTTGGCCTTCCAAGACTCATTGTTCCTCTGTAATTCTTACATATTTACCCTTGNGTGGCTTCCCTGACAGGCTGTGCTTCCCGTTCCGCATAATAGAATAGTTGTTTGTACTTAGAAATCTAGATAAGCCGCAGCACAGGCAGGCAGTTGTATAGCCCGTATGCCTCATGAGAGCAAAACTGAGTGAGAGACAGCTCAGCAGTTAAGAGCACTTTTTGCTCTTACAGAGGACCAGAGTTTGGAGTTCAGTTCCCAGCACCCTCGCTGGGCAGATCACAACTGCCTGTACCTCCAGCTCCAGAGGATCAGACACTCTCTTCTGGCCTCTGCAAACACTGCACACACATGGCATATACTCACATAGACACACACATGAATAAAAATAAAATATTCTTAATAATATAATAAATAATATAATAAACTGGATAGTTAGTCACTTGAGAGAGAACATTGCCTTCCCTCTCCCCTCCTTCCCTGTCCTTTACTGTTATCCTTCCTTGACCTTTCCTGTCTTTTCATTCTTTCTCTCCCTCTCCTTTCTTTTCCTTCTCCTTTCCCTTGTCCTCCCTTTCTCCCCACATAACTAAGCTTTCCTGCTTCTAACTGGCAGTTGGAGGAATAGCTTGGCAAGAGCTTGCTAACCTTCGAGTCCCTTTCTCTTTCAATCACTCTTAGGCACTTGGCTGAGAAGATCATAATTAGCAACAGTCCTTTCAGCACTGGGTAACTTTCTTGTGAATTGTTCTCTTGCTTTTGACTAGGATAAGAGCCNAAGATTGCAGGCTGAGAAATGGTTTCAAAAGCTGAGCGTGGGTCCCCAGCAGCCCTTGCTCTACTGCTGCCAAACTTAGCTTCCCTGCACTGCTCTTTGGCTTGTCCTCGCACCAAACAAAGGCATCTCAACCTTCATCTTTTAAAGGGCCCATTTAGCAAATGGCTGCAGAACCCTGAGCTGTTACTGTGGGATCCTAGAAACAAGAGACTGATACAGCAAATGAGTGGCTGGTTCTCCAACAGCATGCAGAGGCGTAGCCATGGAGACAGATTTGGGAAAGAACTTCCATCTAGCCTCTTTTTGTGGGAAGCTTATTGAGAACAGGGGAACCCCTCTGCTGCGTGCATCATGCTCCCTGCCCTGAAAGGCAGAATAAGTTGTTGCAAATAGGATTCTGACAGACAGAGCTGGTGACCTTAGGGGGCATTGCCCATGCAGAATACCTCAGAACTCAGGCAAGATGGAGTCCCCACTGATGCTGGAAACCACAAGAGTTTGTGGCTCCAAAGGAAGCATATCTGAGCAGGGCAGTGACAAAGGAGGCTGGCAATGGGGTAAAGGAAGATTCGGCTGTTAGATTCTGAAACAGACCCCTCGCCTTCCAGACACACTCACCCAGTATTGCTAACACAAAAAACTCAGCTGATTCCACATTGTCACTTCTGTGAAATGAAAATATACAAGAGATTTCCAAGGCCTGACCAACTGTGTTTCTACGAACATATGTGTGGTGTTTATTTTCCCTTCATCAAAGCCAGGCACCACACACAGAACTGTCAATCTGTGTGATCACTAGACCACAGCCACCAGGAGGAACACCCCTGACCCAGCACAGGCAGGAGAGGTTGACTTTAGCTTCTGACATCCACAAGGTTATTGTAACTATAGGGAGAAGCTGTAGGACTTTCACAGTGTGACTGGGGGAATCTGCATGACTTTGCCCTTCCACATACAGTATGCAGGCCTTTATGCATAATTAAATCTGTGCCACCTTGAGATTACTTATGATCTTCGTTTTTGTAAGCTTTTTTTCCCAAGGAAAATAATCATTTTGAAGATTGGATCTAGTAGTATATCCTGTGACATCTTTGTATTCATACAGTCTTATGAGTGCCCAATTTCTTCCCCACAGATCACCCTGGTGTACGCAGGCTGCTTTTGTCAGCTTCTGGGGCTAAGACAAAACGCCTTGTGTACACAGTTGAGGGGGGGTATTTAGCTCACACTTGGAGAGGTTTCCAACTGCTGTGGTGGGAAGGTGAGGCAGAGCAGAACAGTTCACAGGAGCAAAGGAGGTATGAAGGCGGAGGGCTTCCTCCTTTCAACCCTGCCTCAGCCTGTTGGATGCTGCTGCCCACAGTCAGGGCTGGTCCTTCCTCTTCGGTGAGTTCATTCTAGAAACGCACTCACAAACACATCTATGGGGAACCTTATCTTCTTGGCANTTGCAATCTGTCAAGCTGACGATCAGAATCAGCTATCTCATTGGCCATTTTGTTGGAAGAATTTGCTCCACCCCATGCCCAGGCTCAGGCATTCAACTCATGTGTAGAAAAGGCTGGAACCAGGAAGAGAAAAGAGAATTTGAATTCATGCCCAACTCTCCATCTCAACCCTGTCTGTCTGCTTCTCCATCAGAAAACTTCTATCTTCCTATCATTTATTATAGATCTATCATCTATCTACNTATCATTTATATGTATCATTTATCTATACTTCATCTATTCCACTTTGTTTTCTACTGCTGTGATAAAGACCAAAATCAACTTGGTGGTTTCTTCAGCTTACACATCCTGATCACAGTTCATCACTGAGGGAAACCAAGGAGGAACTAGAGGCAGAAACTAAAGCAGANNCCGTGGGGGAATACTGCTTACTGGCTTGCCTCTCCATCGCTTGGTCCGCCTGCTTTCTTATGCAGCATGGGACCACCTGCCCAGGAATGGATGGCACTGCTCAGAGCAGACTNGGCCCTCCTCTGTCAATCACTAATCAAGAAAATACCTGCACTGACCTGCCTACAGCCCAATCTATGAGGCATTTTCTCAATTGAGGCTCTGTCTTCCCAGATGACTCCAGCTTGTGTCAAGATGACAAAAAACTAGCCAGCAGAGCATTCATCCATGCTATCAGATTTTAAAGAAAACAGTATAGCTACTTATGATGTCAATGTACAGATAGTGTATTCACAATTACATGTGCAAATACTCCCCTCACCTCGAATCTTTTCTGTAAAAGCCTCTGTTTTCAGATGGAAGCTGTGTTATTGNAGCTCACCTGGAAAGACAATGTGAGAATGTCTGCTGTTCTAGATGATTCCTGTGAAGTTCAGGTTCCACTGTGTGTGTGGTACCCAGGCACAGTGTGAACACGCATAGGTTTTCCATCAGTCAGTTATAACAANGGGTGCATCTTTAGGTGATGGGTGACAAGTTTTCCATCAGTCAGTTATAACAACGGGTGCATCCTTAGGTGATGAGTGACAAGTGGACAGGCTGAACAAGGAGACTGTCTGGAAACAGCTGAACAATGTTCTCTGAGGCCGGGAATCTTGTTGCAGGGCTCCACAGAATGCCTGTCTTTAACACACTCCCTTCCTGACTTGCATTNGACTTGGTGGACAGGTGCCAGTTGTAACTTATTTTCCTTAGCTTTTATAGTTAGATGAATGTGTGTTTCCAAGTCAATATTGACCTTGAACTCCAGAATGTGACCTTATTTGGAGCATGGTCTTCATAGATCCCATTCATTAAGGACTTTGAATGAATTATCCCANATAAGAGCGCACCCCAAATCCAATGATATAATGTCTGTGTAAGGAGAGGAAAGGGCACAATGAGACAGAAAAGAGGATGTGTAAAGACAATGGTACAAACTGAAGTGTTGCAGCCTCAAGCCAAGGACACTAGGGAGTGTCCACAAAATTGGAATCTGGAAGGGATGTGGGGCACCCCCCACTTCAGAGACTCTGGGAGAACTGACACCCGGGTTCTGAATTGTTGCCTCTTGAACCACAAGAAAATAAATATCTNTTGTCCTAAGCTGAGCAGCTGTGGTTGTCTGTCCTGGCAGCCACAGATGGCTCATACTCCCCTTGATGGCTTCATGGAATGTTCTTTCACCTTGCTACTCAATCACTCTTTATGCCTGGTTCCCTGTGTGGAATGTTGCTCTTCTGTGTTTTTTGATCCAACCTGCCCACAGCCACCGCACAGCAATACTACTCAAGTTTTATCCAAACAGAACCACAGACTTCTGGGAAACTGCCAGCTGGTATCATTTCCAGGAAGCCATTCCTGACAGGATTCACACCAAAACAAAGCACGACAGGAACTGTCTGGATGCTTCCTTGTCTCCTCATAACCCAGGGGAAGGAGAGCTGGCATTACCTTCTGAGATCGACCACCATCACGATGGACCACTTGGGTGGCTCTGGCTGTGGTTTCCACAGAGCTGGGCTGGTTGCCTGGTGAAGTGACTTCTTGCTTCCTGGATTCCTGGGGCTTTGCTCCTTTCCAACAAACAGCTGTCTCTGATAATCTAAGGCAATGAAATATAAATTGCCAGTGTATCGTGGTTGAATCATTTGTCTCAAAATTAGTATTTGATATAGAGTGTTTGCAAGAGAATCTCAGGAGAAACTTCAGAATGGTCCCACAGTCTGGCAGTGCAGTACCCACTCCNCATGAATCAGTGAAGTTCATTGCCTCTAAAGACAAGCTTTATGTTTACAAGATTTAAAAGGGCTCTATCTACAATCATAGTCACCAAGGTACAAAAGGTTGGCACTTGTCAACATAAAAAGAACCAAAAACTTCCTTTGCTTGCAATCCCAATCAATGTTTTCTCCTGGGAGAAAGAATAATTAAGTCTTTTTGATTCATTGCTAATTAAAAAATAATTTTAAGTTGGATAACTATAAAAACACATTACTGAATACATGAAAATGAAGGATGAGAAAAAGTATCCTCCAAATACAATTGCTTTCTAATTCTACATCTTTCCGGACTTTAGCCTCATCTGTGAGCTTTGTATAGTCCATGATTCTTTTTTCTCTTTTGGTTGTTTACTTTTCTTCAAGCCTATGGCTGTGAAAGTGCAGTGGGTGTGCCTAGTAACAAGAGAAATGGTACAGACGGACCCACTATAAAGAGCCAGCTAGTAACAAATGAAATGGTGCTGACTAACTGCCTATGGAGAGCCATCATCTTCCACGCTCTCTCGCCCACCTCTTGTCTCACACTCTCTACTGGAAACTTCCTGGCTATTTTGGTTGACAATGTTTCTTGTAATTACTTCCCTAATTCTAAACAACATACTTATAGCTATTTATTTTTATAACGAGTTACTGCTAATATGCCCAAATTACAAAACTACAATGTAGCAGCCACAAAGTCCTATCCATTGCTAATATACTGCAATGATGTGCATGCATTCATGTGTGTGTGTTCATGTGTGTGTGTTGGTGCATACACACTCACCTATGCATGTGCAGCTGGGAAGGCCAGAGGTCAACGTCATGTATCTTCCTCCATCACTTCTAAACTTATTTTTTGGAGACAAGGTCTCTCACTGAACCCAGAGATTGTTGTTTTGGCTAGACTGGCTTGCCAGAGACCCTTGTCTCCACCTGTCTTAACCGCCTCGGCTCTGGAGATATAGGCAGTGTGCCTCCCATCACACTTGGCTTTTACAGGGTACTGGTGATCTAAGCTCAGGTCTTTGCCTTACCCACTGAGGCATCTTCCAGCTCTCCCTTACTTCAGTAATGTTGCTGATACCTTTGAGACCCCACCCCCACTTCCAAACCCCTCCTCACCGCAAGGGACCTTGCACTCATGCTTGTCTTTCCTATGGGTGCTCTTAGAAAAGCAGTTCACATTTTGGTCTCAGAACCCTTTTTGTGCCCTTAAAAATTATCNAGAACCTCAAAANAATCACATATATATTATAGCTATCAATATTTACTGCAGAGACTGAGATACTTTAGAGACACTTATTTTAAATTGTTTTAAGCACAGTTTCCACCATAAAAGAAAGCCACCCTTGTTTAGCATGTACAAAANGTCCTCCATGTCTGTCTTCCTAAATGTCAGCTGAGTCCTCTGGTCTGTGTGTCCATCCTACAGGTGTGATGTTACAAATCGTGTAGCTATACCACTCCCTGGTGAGAAAGAAAGGGGAAACCCTTGGTGTTGCTGTTTTTCCATTATAAGAGAACCTTAGAGAAAGAAAATGGGCCTCGAGATGGTGAGATCCAGGAAGCACTGGTGGAGAACCTTGATTTTTGTAGGTGGGAACACGGGGCAGAGGCTGTTTGCATGGCAGAGCAAGAAGCATTCAGTGAGGCTAGCACCAGGTCCTGGGGAGAAGCTTCAAAGGCTCGTCCTTTAAGGATTCACTCCCTCCAGCTAGGCANNCAGCATTTGAAAATAGTGCTGCCACTTGGGGAACACGCATTCAAAATACAAGCCCGCGTAGGACATTTCAGGTTCAGACCATCACATTATAAAAATCCTTCTGGCCTCACAAACAGTCAAAGAGTCCCAGGGGTGTATTAGTTACTGTCTTGCTNCTACAACAGAACGCCTGACAGAAGCAACTCAAGGAAGGAAGGTTTTATTTCGGCTCACAGTTTGAGAGTACTGCCAGTCCATCTCGTTGGGGAAGGCACAACTGCAGGAGCATGAGGCAGCTGGTCACACTGTATCCACAGTCAGGCAGCAGTGGAAGGTGAATAGTGGTGTTCAGTTGCTTTCTCCTTTTTATTCAGTCTGAGAACNCAGCCCATGGATGGTGCTGCCTGCCTTCATAGCAACTCTTTCCATCTCAGTGAACTCAATAGGAGCTCTTCATAGACATGCTCAGAAATTTGTTTCCATGGTGACTCTAAAGCCTGTCAAGTTGACAATCGTGATTAACTCTCACTGAGACCCTTTGGGATTTGTGTGCCAGCTGATACAAGCAATGCACCAGTAGACAGACACGAGTTTAAGTGATTTTAAATTAGCTTCCTGGTTTTCAAAACACATTCTAGAGTGCCATTGGGATCATCTTCTCAATGTTGCTTTTACTTTCTGCGAACTCAACATTTCAGATTATTTTTACTCTTCTGTGCTAGTTAANTATACAACTACACCATGCCTTTCTTAATCTTTTAAAATAAATATTTAGATATTTTTTAGGTTTTTCCCCTCTTACTAAGAAAGTTGAGAAGAATAATTGTCTTTTTGTGACATTCTATTGTGAAGGGCAGGGGAGGGGCACTGCCCTGTAAAAGGGAACTCCTTAGTTGTGCTGGTCAACTGTGTCTGTCAACATAATANACAATCCCCTGGAAAAAGTCTCAATGAAGGATTTAGAGTCATCCAGCCCACTGTGGGTGGCATCATTCCCTGGTTATGGGACCTGGACTGTTTAGGAGTGGAGAAAGTTAGTTGAGTACACATGCATTCATCTCTTTGCGCTTGTCTGTGGATATGGTACGACCAGCTAGCTGTCTCAGCTCTTGCTGCTGTAACCGCCCTACAGTGATGTACTGTAACCTGTTGTGTAAATTGATCACATCTTCTCTATGGTATGGTTAAGGGGAAGGTTTTTATTGTAGATATGAGAGAGAGAACAGCCAAAGGCTTCTGGAAGAGTCCAGAGGAGAGAGAGAAAGCAGCAGACTGAACATGGCCAGCAGACTGGACCTGGTCATGAGAGAAGCAAGAGTAAAAATCAGAGAGACTGAGAAAGGGAGAGAGGGGGAGAGAGGGGGAGAGAGGGGGAGAGAGGGGAGTGGAATGGGGGGGGGAGATGAAGACAAAGGGCACAGGCAAAACAGAGCCAAAGAGAGGGGCAGAGCTGAAATAGCAGGGTTATAAGAATGAGTAGCTGGGAGTCAGGAAGCCCATGAGCTGGAGAAGTTCAGGGTAGTGGGGGAAGTGAGAAGAGCCAGGATGGACTCTGAAATGCCTAACAGGCACCTGTGATACTGAGGGAGTCTGGAGGCCAGCGTGCACTTCGATGTGCTGATAGGCACCACAGAAGCCATTTGTCTCTTCTGCAAGTAATAAGGGAAATGACCCCTTTGGTAGAGGCTTCACGAGTTCCTGAGGAATGCTGGCTTTTGTCTCACCACCAGAATCTGTAGAAATGGAGTTTCCTTTGGACCTGACACTTGTGAGTTAAATAAACTCTTACTCCCCCAAGCTGCTTTGTTTCAACTTTTTCTGCAGAAATGGAATTGGTGCATTATTCTTTTTTCATTTTTTGAGGTACTGGGGCTGGAACCCAGGGGCTTGTGCATGCCAAGCAAGCACTCTGCCCCTGAGCTGCATCCCAGTCCTTGAGGGGAATTGTCTAGACATTGCTGAAGTGGCCGCGTTGTTGTGATTCCCTCTGACGTATAGTTCATGTAAGAGTCTCATGCCATTCTGAGATTTTCTAACTTGAGTCACTTTGAAAAACATAAGTAAATGTATTTCTCTTTGGGGTGGAGATTGATTCCCAGGTCTCATGTATGCAATAGAAGTAGTCTCCCCCAGGTGATAGCCTTGCCCTCATCTTGAGTTACTTCAAAGAATATAAAAGTATACCTCAGTAGTGCATAATGGCTTTTCTGAGGAGATATAAAAGTAACATCTGTTCACCCCAAATAAAAGAGTCAAAAGACCAAAGAAAAAGTCTAGTAAGTTCAGTTTTGCAAGTATGTGTTTGCTGGGGTTGCAGGAATGTGGGCAACTCCAGGGCAGCCCCATCACTGGAAAGTCCCTCCCTGAGTCCAATTTCTACTTGTTGGTATATGAGTACTAAAGATCCTCGCTTCATAATAAGAGCACAAGAGACTTGGAGCAGTGAAAGTGCCAGACAAAGCTGGGTGTCAACTTAGAATGTCGGGTACTCCGAGTGCAGAGGATGGCTTTTATTTTTATTTCCCCTATGAATGCCCCTTCCTCCCTTTCCTCCTGGCTGAGTAAATGGGAAGGTACAATCTTACAGATCATCTGGCTCTTATCTTGGCCTCTAGAGAACAGACTGTCAGTAAGATGCCTGAGGTCACACAGCTATCCCTCTTGCAAGAGCCAGGATTCTGAAGGAAGCAGGCTAGCTCCAGGCTCTGTGCTTGTAAGTTCCAGCTGTTGGCCTTGAATAGTGGTTCTCAGTCTGTAGGTTGTGACTCCTTTGTGGGCTGAATAGAAAACACAGATCTTTACATTATGATTCATAACACTAGTAAAATTATAGTTATAAGGTAGTGTGGGGTCACCACAATAGGAGGAACTTATTAAAGGGTTTCAGCATTAGGAAGGCTGAGAACCACTGTCCTAGAATAACAATAGAGAAGAGCAAAGGAGAGGCTCAGAAGACACACAGCAACAGCCCCCCACCCCAGCAACACCAAGCCCTGTGTGCAGTTTCACTTCAAGTTCTAAAGAGCTAGGACAGTGTGGACAGGACAGACACACCATGCATCTGTTGATCTGTTGGCACCACAGTGAATGTTTCACAGTTTGCACAAGAGCCACACAATTACACCAGCAGCAACACTCTGCTCAATGGAAAGTAGTTTTCCTAACATTGATACATAGATGTGCTGGTGGGTTTCTTNGCTTGTTTGTTACTTCCTTGTTTGTTTGAGACAGGGTAACACTCTGTAGCTCAGGCTGTCCTGGAACTCACTGGGTAACCCAGACTGGCCTCAAACCCTCAGGTTTATAGGCATGAGCCACTACCCTACTTTTCTTGTTACTGATACATTTTTAACTGCTCTATGATATTCCCCTCCATTGTAGACAAAGGCATGGCTTTGTGTATTGTCTTTGTATTGATGGACATTTAGTTCATTCCCAGTGTTTGGCTGCTTTAAAAGGTTCCTGTGAAAAACCTTTTATATTTATTCATTCATTCATTCATTCATTCATTCATTCATTCATTCATTTTTGTAGTTCTCATACATGGCTACCCATATCCCTAGGGTATGCAGGACTAAACAGTGAGTGCTAGACTTCAGAGATTGAAGGAGTTGAACAGATTGCCATGGCACACCAACGCCTACCAATCACATTTACACTAAAAATATGAGTGGTATATAAAAGATTCTAGAGCCCCAGTAACAGCTGGTATTGAGAACATTAAATATGTTTTCCAGTCTGATGCTTGGGAAATAGATGGCATCATCTATGGCTTTAGTGAGCAATCTACTGCTCGTCTGGGAGGAAGGTCATGTTTCCACATGCTCATGGGCCTTTCAGCTGAGCTCTGAGCCTCTGCTTAGTGACCTGATGTGCACTGAGTTTGTCTTCTTTCCACCCAGTTATGCACTGGAGCTGGGTCTGTTCTCATCACCTCTCTGTTACTGCCACAAATACCTGAGATGAGTCAACTTAAAAACACCATAGATTCATTTAGAGGTTACAGTTCATAGTTACAGTTCATAGCTCCATTACTTTTGGCTGTGATGAGAGCCAGTGATAGACTGTTTGCTTCACACACAAGAAGAGAGAGGGGAAGGGGAGAGGTGGGGGGAGGTCCTGTTATCTCTTTCAAGGGGGCAGTCCCCAATAACTGTAAGACTTCTTCCCACTAGAATCCACCACTTAAAGGTCCCATCACCTCCCTATGACACCAAGCTGGGGATGATGAGCCNTACCTCCACCTGCTCAGGTGTCTTGCTGCCCCTAGAACTGTTTCTTAACTTTATTTTTAAATTGTTCATTGTAAGTATATAGAAATGCATGTAATATAAATAAAGGTATGGGCAGATATGTGATATATATGATAGATATATATGATAGATGGTATATACACACACGTGTACGTATCTTTTAAGCTTCAAACTTGATAAACTCAATTGTTAGTTTTAATCTAGTGGACTGACTGGGATTTTCCACCCACAGGGTCACTTGCCTGTACCTTAGGTACATAATCTCTGCTTTTCTAATCTGATGCCTCACTGCCCTGGCCAGAACTTCAGTGCAGACTGAGCAGTGACAGTGAGAACAAGCACCTGGTCCCCTGCCTGGCCAGGTGGACAGTCCACTCTTTCACCCCTCACCACAATGCTTGCTGTGGGCTTCNATGGATGCTTATTAGGGTTGTGGAATTCGCATCTCTTCCTAGGTTGTTGAGTACTCTGAGCTAAAAGTGTGCTGAATTTTGTCAAATGTTTTCTGGTTTGTTTTGTTTTCATGTATCTGTTGAGGTGATCATGGCATTTTCACCTTCTAATACATTCACATGCCCTAGTCAATGACTTTGAGATGTTAAACCAGCCTTGCAAACCTAGAGTGGATCCTACTTGATTGTGGCATAGAGTTACTTCTACGTACATTCCTCAATTTGGTTTGCTAGTGTTTTATGGAAGAAATTTCAAACCATTTTTTTCAAAAGAAGTTTACATCTGTGCTGTCCTTGTGACATCCTTGTCTAGTTTGGGTTTTAGGATAATGCTGGTTTAACACAATGGGTTAGGAAATGTTCTTCTTCTTGGGGAGGAGGTTTTGCTGTTAACTCTTCTTTCAGTGTTTGGTAGACTCAATAGCGATGACATCCAGGCATGGGTTGACTACATGATCAAGTTTTTTTATATCAGCTTGCTTTACTCACTAAATCTCTTAGTCCCTACAAATCTATTCAGAAGGTCCATTTCCTCCTGAGTGGTTCCCAGGAGCTTTTGCCTTTTAGCTGGGATGCAAACAGTGGCCTGCTTCCATCTGAGCTCCACTCCACTTTATTGCCCAAGCATTAAGTAGAGAAGATGGTGGCTGGGCCATGCATAGTTTTGCATCATCTCTTTGGCACAGAACTTTACTGCCTGTAGACCAGGGCAAGGATAGTCTGGGTCTAGTATTTTCAAAGGTACCATTTCCAAAGTAGGACTCCATCCAGCCCAGGAGGTTGGGCAGAAAGCCGTCTCTGTTCCCAGAACTNGTAGAATTGAGTACATCACCAGCAGGTAGTTTTGAACAGCTTAAGAATTCACTTTTACTGTGAAGACAAAATGCCTGGCAGAGGACACAGTCCATTATGGTGAGGAAATCATGGTGGAGTTCATGGCTGCAGGTTCACGCATCTAAAACTGCTATATCAGGAACTAGGGAGAACTTGGGCCAGAACCAAGCCAAGGCCTTGCCTCACTTCCACCTCTTTTGTGATAAGACTTTTCCTGGGGAGACACAACATTTTACTAATCCCAGACAGGAACCCCAGGACAAACCCAAGTATGGATACCACCAAAGTCCCACTTGGTGAGCCAATGAGTTTTATTGGGGTTACTTACAGGAGCAGAAATGACTCAAAGACAGCTGCATCACCAAAGACCACCCCAGCATGGGTGACAGCTCACAAAAGCTGGGAACCTGGAGCACACCTCAGGCAGCTCACCAGGTTGGAAGTGTCCTTTCTTTTTTTGTTGTTTTTTTTGTTGTTGTTGTTGTTTGTTTGTTTGTTTTTTCGAGACAGGGTTTCTCTGTATAGCTTTGGTGGCTCCTTTCCTGGAACTCACTTGGTAGCTCAGGCTGGCCTCGAACTCACAAAGATCTGTCTGCCTCTGCCTCCTGAGTTCTGGGATTAAAGGCATGCGCCACCACCGCCCAGCTGGAAGTGTCCTTTCTAAGTTACTCAGTTTGTCTAAATTTCTTCCAGGCAGGTCTGCGGGTTTCTGCTTCTTCTAGGCAGGTTGGCTGACCTCAGAGTCTTCTTTGCAGTTTAGCTTGTCTGAGAGTGAATTTCAGTAACCTTGATTGTTTACATAACAGGGACTATGGGGGTCCTGTCCCTTGATAGTCCTCTCCCAGAATCTACAACCAGCTGATAATCTAATCTTTGACGATAAAAAATGAATCTANGTACATGAAATTCTTTAGTCCATATGCTTTATTCTTCTGAGTCAGTTCTCTCTCTACACAGCTTCTATTCTGCTCTCATGCCTAGCTCTTTTTTTGCCTGATTCTCTCTACATCTTTCTGCTGTTCCCTCTAAGACTATCTTAATTCCTTCATCTTAGTTCTACCCCATCTAGGTTCTCATCCATCTAGTTCTTTCCCATCTTAGCTCCCCTCCCATCTCCTTCTTTCTCATCTTGTTCTTCCCCATCTGGCTCTCCTCATCTCCCATCTCGTTCCTCTAGTCCTCTCTTCTAGCCCTTCAATCTAGTTCTTCCCCATCTCAGTTCATTCCTCTCCAGTTCTTACCCATCCAGTTCTTCCATTCTCTTTTCTCTTCTCCCTCTCATCCTCTCAAGTCTCTGAGGTTTATAGTTATAGACCTGTGCAATAGCAATGCTCTGCTTAAAGCAAAGTCACCAGGCTTGAATTCCCTCAAGGTGAAAAGGAGGGGCAATAAGATCCACACAAAGGAGCAGTAATTGTCAGCCATCATCTGCAACGCAAAAGGGAAGTGACTAATGGGGAGTAGAGTCAACTGAAGGCTAAATACNGTTAATANCTGAGCAAGGGGGATTTTATGTGCTCAACTGTACTCTTAGAAGTGGTTAGTGAAAGTGTTAGGAGTCTGTCAGTGACGAGTAAAAATAAAACCGCCTTATTTTCC
>LZPO01044397.1:357858-386045 GCA_001675575.1 Neotoma lepida
GGGAACTGAGTTCAAATCCCGTGCATGTAGAAGCCAAACATGGCTTCATGTGCTGTAACCCTAGCTTTGGGAAAGCAGCAAGCTTCCAGTTCAGAGAGAGACCGTGGCTCTAGAAAAAAGACACTGAAAACATCCAGCTCTGGCCTCCACATGCACATGCGTGGGCACACATATCTGTACACTCACATGCATGCAACACATGCAGGCAGCCTTGTCTTAACAAGGGTTAAAACAAAAATCTCTAAGCTGCCACAATGTCAGGAAGACCTCAGGGGTGGAAAAGTCAGAGTAACTATGCAAAGACCCAACCTGTGGCAGCAGGTACCTGATTAGTGAAAAGGTCCAGAAGTATGTGGCAGTCAGTCTGTATGTAGCAATCTGTCCATCTGCCCCACTCTCAGAAGCATCTCCTGAAAGACTCCCGTCCCCTACCCTGTATTGACCTGAACTGAACCTGAAGCTCTACCTACACTTGTTTACAGGAAACTGTCACCAGTCACTCGTCTTGGCAGCAGGGGTGATTTTCAGGAAAAAAAATGCAGATGGTTAACTGTGTGCCCCCACATTGTCTGAACTAGCTCACTCGTGTTCTAGTTCTGAGCTGAAGTAGCTCAGGTGGGACCAGGCAGCAAGNGGCTCTGTGGGGTTCCCTCTGGCCCCCTTTCTCTCCCACAAGTGCAAGCAAGAGCAAAACTCTTCTCTGCAGTGACCCAGCCTTGGCCCCTGGTCACCCCCCACCTTTCCAAATAGGAGCTGTGTAGGCTTTGCTGCACCTGAGTTTGCCATGGATGATGTGGGGGACCAGGGGGTACAGCTTCAAAGGGACAGTTCATGATCTACCTCACAGGACCCAGGCATGCTGAGTGGGCTCTTGTTTCTTCAGCAGAGGTCACAAGTAGCTGAGGATGACCGTGAATTTCAGATCTTCCTGCCACCACCTCCAAAGCGCTGGCATTACAGGCATGCACCACCACACCTGTTTTCATGTGACACTCGAGGATGGGAACCNGGGCTTCACGTGTGCAAGACAAGCACTCACCCACCTGAGCTACAGCTTCATCCAACTGCCGTATTTCTCAGAGATGAAATCCAGGTGACAGAATAGGCAGAGTGAACTGTCCCTCACAGACTTCCTGGTCCACTGAGATGTGAGCAAGCAGCCTCACCCACACCCACCCTCACCCCCCTGCTGCCAAGAGCCAAGCTGTTCTTTCCCACTTGACCTTCTCTCTCATGATCTCAGACTATCTCTCCTGAACCACGAACCAGAATAAATCTTCCCTTAAGCTGCTTCTGTCAGGCACGTGGTCACAAAGATAAGTAGCTGACACAGCACTTACAAGGTGTTTTCATTGATGAATGGGAGTCGGGGTCCACTGTGCATGGGATGAAAGCCCAGTTTAATCTCTGCTCGTGAAGTATTGGAAGTCAGTGATAGCCGGGCGGTGGTGGCNCACNCCTTTAATCCCAGCNCTCGGGAGGCAGAGCCAGGCGGATCTCTGTGAGATCAAGGCCAGCCTGGTCTACAGAGCGAGATCCAGGACAGGCACCAAAACTATACAGAGAAACCCTGTCTCAAAAAACTACCCCTCCAAAAAAAAAGAAGTCAGTGATAATGTGCTACCAGCAAGCCATGCTTGTGTTCTTCTGAGAATAATAGTAACAGGTCAGCTACCATTCATAGGACATCCACTGTGACCTAGGAGTTGTGAATAATACTTTCGTACAGAACTTTGTACACGGTGCACATGCACTGTGTCCCCCCTCCCTTGCTGAGGACCATGACACATTCAGACTCCAGTAGACGGCAAGGCTGTCCATGCCCAAAGCAGCCAGGTTACCCTACGCAATACAACCATACTCACACAGAAGTGCGAAGAGACCACACCTGAGGTGTCATGGGTCTCAATTGCCAATGCAGGAAGAGCTTGAAGCTTGGGACCCTGGTCTCCTTGCCCTCTGCCAGAGTCATGGCTGTGTGAATGAACCCCATACCTGGCTGTAAACTCCAGCCTGCCTACCTTTTCTTCATTCATCCCCCTTAAAGCTCNAGCCAGCTGTGTTCGTAGTCAAGAATCTGTTGCTTAAGTGTTTGCTTAGCTTGAAGAAATTTGCTAAATCTACTCAGTTGGAACAAATACCTCAAAAGGTTTTATTTTTACATGGTTTAAGATATTCTCAAGCAACCTTATGAATGAAGTTCTTTCTGCTCAACAGCAGATACTGAATTTAAAAACACTCATTATTTAAACTTTTTTCTTGTTGTTGTTGTTGTTTTCATGTTTTTAAGACAGAGTCTCACTCTGTAGCCTGAGATGGCCTTAAAGTCACAGAAATCCTCCTGCTTTGGCCTTCCAATCACTGGGATTACAGTGAGTCACCATGCCAGGCTAAAAACTGAAACTTCTGAGTTTGAGCCATTATTCTTTTTTAATTGATTTATTAATTAATTAATTTTACATCCCTTCTTTCCTCCCAGTCCCTTCCCCCCCATCCCTCCTCTGCTCCTACCCCCCAATCCACTCCTCCTCCACTTCTGCTCAGGAAAATGCGGGTCTCCCTTGAGTATCAACAAAACAGGACCATTATTCTTCAGCAAGAAAAAAGCATTTTTTATTGTGATATTCTCATCAAATGTGAGGATTTAAGATTATTTTCTTGATTAAGGAANAGTTGAAAAAAGTGTTGGGGAGATCCAGACCTGCCAGCTGATTAAGGAAAAGTAAAAATATGTTGTTGGAGAGATCCAGACCTGTCGGGTGCCCAGTAAAGCTTAATAGTGAAAAGTGCTAACCATGAGAGAAGCTTTGCACGACTTCACTCTTACAGTAATTAACCTGGTACNGGTTAACTAAAGCAGTCTGGTGTCCAGTGGCCACCATGAGACCTGTGTGTGCACAAAGAGTTGTCCTCTTTGTCCTCTGCGAGCCTGCACAGCCTATGTCATGCTCACTAGAATGAAGATAATTTTAGACATAAAGATAAATGGCTGTATCAATAATTCAGTAATNATTTGGACATTTTGGTTTCTGAACCATGGTTCCTGCTGCTAGGACTGGATCTTTGCTATGTCATGAACCCCATCTTTCAGGTTCAGGCGTCTCTACTCCAGCTGCTCTTCCCCAGTAACACCTTCTCCTCCAGCCCCACCCACACCCAGCTCATCTCCACCTGAAGTCCTACTCAGAGCCAGCTGGGTAGCATGCATCTGATCCCATCACTCAGGAGGCTGAGGCAAGGAGGATCGTGAGCTCAGGATCACCTTGGCCCACATAGGGGCAGTCTAAGATATAAGAATAAGATTTTACAGAAAGAAGCCTCCTGGCTCTCTCCTCTCTGCTCTCCCTGTGGTGTCATCTTGCAGAACCATAGTTTGATGTCACAACTAAGATACTAACATCATTAAGGTCCATGTAATGTATGCAGATCACCGAGGTCTGCTTGTCTTTGTGTGTGTGTGTGTGCGTGTGTGTGTGTGTGTGTGTGTGTGTGTGTGTGTGNNTGNNNNTGCNTGNNTGTATATGTATTTGGTTCTATATGATTTCACCACATGTAGGTCCACCACCACCATAGCCAGACTCAGAAGCAGTCCTTGGCCTTTCAAAAGTACAGCTACCTCCCTCTACCACCCAAGCCTTTCCTTACCCCTGATAACCTCTAATCTGGTTTTCATTTCTGTAATTTTATCATTTCAAAGATGTCACGTAAATGGGAAATTACAGTGTGCAGTTTCTGGGACCGGCATTTGTCATTCTGCAGGCTCCCCAGAGCATCATCCTACCTGCATGCATCAATTAGACCTTTCACTGCTGCCTACTCATCTTTTGAAAGTCTTCTGTGACACCTGTTCAGATGCCCCCAACTGTAATGAATCTCCTTTTCTGTGCTCACCTATGAATCTTTAACAACTCTCTACTTGGTGAATAGACAGGCTTTGAGTTTGCTTTGCTCTCAGGGACTTTCCGAGGCACCCTTGCATACATTACTTCATCTAATCTCATGTAAATGTCTCTCTCTCTCTCTTGTCTTTGCACATTCTGATTAAAGAGACAGGTGTGCCTTGCCTTGTTTCTGAAACCTCGAGTTCATTACGTCTCACCCAGTATGCCCCAGTAGGGGATGATGCAAAGCTATAAATTATCAAGAGGCATAAGATTCTGACTCTCCTGGAGAACCAGAAGACTGAACGTGTGTGTGTGTGTGTGTGTGTGTGTGTGTGTGTGTGTGTGTGTGTGTGTGTGTGTACATGCTCCTGTGTGTGCATGCATTGTGTGGGTGCACATCTGTGCATGTGTGGAAGTGTCTTCTTCACATCTACCTTATTGTTTTAGACAGGGTCTCTCACTGAACCTGGAGCTCACACTGGCTGGCTCACACTCCATAGGCTAACAGGCATACACCAACATTTCATGTGGGTGCTAGAGGCCCAGGATACTTTTTTAAGTAAGGCCATCACAGTAGACTGATGTAAAGGCCTCGTTTTGGGATAATAACTGAGGTATTACAAGAATCGAAGGTTAACATGATAAAAAGCAAAATGTTAAAAATACGATGCCTTGGATTTTCGTGGAAAAGAATGAGTTGAATTGAGGTTTGCATGAGGAAAGGAGCACATATACAGATACTGCTCCTTCTTAGCGTGACTCTGGAAGACTCTATGCTAACTGGGAATGTACTAGAAATAAGATAAATACTGTATGAATATTGCACGGACACACGCGAATACAACACACACACACACACACACACACACACACACACATGCGCGCGCTCGCTTGCATACCCACACCTAATGGCCAAAATCCTGACAAGAATCAGCCAACTTCAATGTATATTCAAGATCACGTATCCATTCATCCCTCTGTGGACCTCTTTGGGCTAGGATTCTAGGAAGGCTCAGGGACAAAATGATTACCAAGAGAGATGTGCCAGAAGGGTTGGACAGCTGCAGCTTCAAACTGTCTAAATCTCGAGTGTCTGTAAATCAGAGAAGTCCCTTCATGCCCCTTCACCCCGTCCCTCTGTGTTCTTGTGACCCACTGAGGAAAGTGAAAGCCAATCTGGCCAAAGCCGCCCCTGAAAACATGTTGAAACTGTTAGCAGCAAGCAGACAGCCTGTCTTTCAGTCAGTGCCACACCGGACTCCCTTTCCTCTGGCACTGCAGGGGACCCACATCTCTGAGGGTGAGCACCGGATGGTGCTTTTAGGTTTGCATTTATGCCCATCAAGATACCTTCAAGAGAGAGAAAGCAGGCTAAGCTGGTAGCATGTACCCGTAATCACAACACTGGGGCAGCTGTGGCAGGAGGGACAAGTTCAAGGCCACCCTGAGCTACACAATGACATTCTATTTCAAAACAACAACAACAACAAAAAAGCCGTGCATGAGAGTGTGTCCTTACAATCCCAATGCTAGGGAGATAGGGACAGTCAGACCCCTGGGGCTGGGGAGAGAGGGACAGTCAGACCCCTGGGCTGGGGAGAGAGGGACAGTCAGACCCCTAGGCTTGCTCACCAGCCATGTAGACTAATCAGCAAGTTGCAGGCCTGAAAGAAACCCTTCCTCAAAAGATAAATAGGTAAAGGNGCCCTGGAGTCCACAAATTACAGACTGACAGTGCCATGCTGGTGTTATGGTAGATAAGTATAGACCAGAAAAGAATGTAGACTTTATGAATACCCCAGCACCTAGTCACTGGACTCCTGCTAAGTGCTGAGACAATGTCACTTGGAGACTGCCCTTTGTGCTACATGATCCTGAAGTCACTGTGTAGTGAGACAGGGAAGAACCTTGACCGTCACCATGTGCAAAAGTATGTACTAGGTGGGCCTGGAGCAATCTGGAAAAAAAATCTCACAAATGAAAATATTCTATACAAGTTCATGTTTGTAAAGTCAAAGAAAAAAAAAGAAGGTAGTGTATGGTGTTAGAAGCAGGACATATGTTAACTGGAAAGTGGGGTAAAGGGGGATCCCTTCTAGGGTCTGGCCATGTTCTGCACCTGTCATTTTTTTTTGCTCTGAATATTGTGTTAGAATTGACAGTTTAGTAAATTGCATTGGAACTTTCTTAAGAAATATTTAAGATTTCTGAGCTGTTGAGATGGTTCAGCAGGTAACGGCCCCTGCAGCCAAGTCTGAAGATTTAGGTTCAATTCCTGGGACCCACATGGTGGAAGGAGAGTACCACTCCTGCAAATTGTCCTCTGATGCCCATGCACACACTGTGCCAAATGTGCATTGACACGCCCACACACCCACATGCACACTAACTAAATAAAAATATAGTATTTTTAAGTGCCTAAATTTTGCGAATAGGGAAAACAACTGGATGTTTGTATGTTTCTGGCTCTCTCTGCCTTGACAGGAACTTGACCTTGAAGGGACAAGACTAGAGATGGTGGAAAGGGTGTAGAAGCTCTCTTGATACATGAGTAGTTACTCCTCTCCCGAAGCTCCAACATGTCTGACAACAGTTGTCCTCTTGCCTGACACCTTCATAGAACACCTGTGTTTCCTGCATGGCCAAGGTCAAAGGTTAACCAGAAGGCTAGAGACGTGGCTCAGTTGGCAGAGGGCTTGCCTGTGAGGAGCCGTGGGTTTGATCACCAGCACTGTACGAACTAAAGGTGGTGATGCCTGGCTGTGATCAAAGCTCTGGGGAGGTAAAGGCAGGAGGGCCAGGAGTTCAAGGTCATTTTCCACTATTACACATAGCTTAAGGCCAGCTTGGGCTACATGAAAGCCTGTCTCTCAAAAACAAAACCAACCAAACGAACACACACACACACACACACACACACACACACACACACAATCCACAGCAGTAGATCAGATAAGCAAGGAGGACCAAAGCTAAGGTCAATGGTAAGACATGGTGAAGTGGAAGGCAAAGTGCTGGGGAGGTGCGTGAGATGACCCAATGCCTGGGTCTAAGCCCACAGTGACAGAGAAGGAAGGATGGCACATCCTCCAGCATCAGTATGGGGGGCAGCTCATACACCACCCAGAACTGAGCAAATCCAGTGGTCTGTTCACCCAGTATCATCTTTGTCTTGACTGAGGCAATGAGACTGGAAGGGTGTCCTTGAATAGACCCCAAAACTAGAAAGCTATTTGCAGGCTCTGTGTTCTCAGAAGCCAGGCATTTAGCAGGCAGCCTAAGTTAGGCTAGATCATTGGCCCCTTTTTATAAAGATCTGTTGGTGCTCGGCAAATCAGTGATAATAATACGGTTCCCTGGTGCAAACATGGTTTCTGTGTATTCTAGACTATGTATAAACTGGAGGGGGGAGTGGAGGAGAGCCTGTATCTTCCTTTTCCTCAGAAGCGGCTGAGACGAGAGACGTCACAGATCTGCCTTAAACACAGAGAGCAGGAAGGAGTGTGAGAGGGCCGAGTGGGAAGTGAACTCACGTCTTCTAGCAAGGTTGGAGTCGTCTGCCCCCTCCGCCCCCTCCCTTTTTCTTTCCCTGCCCGCTCTTGTTCTATATCCCTTTCCTNTTCTCTTCATCTCCTTCTCCTTTCTCCTTGTTTCTCTCTTCTTCCTCCCTCTCTCTCTTCTCCCCACCCCCTTTCTGTCTGCCTCTCCCCTTCCTCAAACTTTTTGCTTTTTAAAATGAATTGATACTCAATAAAGGAAATTTAAATGAGGCACACAAACAGAATAAAAATACCACCTCTTTCCTCAGAGGCAGATATTATTTTTACACTATTCCTTTTTCAAAAGTTGCTTATCATATGTCTTGTCTTATAATTGCCTTCTTCAGTGAAAAAAATGCTTTCAACACTCTCTCCTCTTATAATATCCTTACCTGCAAACACACACACAGAGAGAGAGAGAGAGAGACAGACAGACAGACAGACAGACAGAGAGACAGAGACAGAAAGAGACAGGAGAGAGAGACAGAGATAGAGAGACAGAGAGAGAGAAAGAGACAGAGACAGAGACAGAGAAGTGCTCTGCTTTACCCCTCAAAACATGTAACCACCAGCGCAGTCCAGCCTCCAGTTGACCCAGGAGGTCCTGGAACGGAAGTCCATCTCTCAGGGCTGTGGAGGAACTCCTCAGCAGCACATAACTTATGCTTGCTTCACAAAAAGCCCTGGTACCAAATCATGGAACAGAAAACCTCCATGCCACACAGTAGGCCTGGTTTGTCCTGACCCTATGCAAGCAAGACCACCCTCTTGTGTTGTCCCTTGCTCACCCAACTGGTCCCGCCCAGCCCCACGGTCCTACAGCCGCTTATAAAATAACCATTCAGAGGCAGGCTTCTTGCTAGCTAGCTCTTTCATCTTAAATTAACCCATTTCTATTAATCTATGTTTTGCCACGTGGCTGTGGCATTACCAGTCTGCTGGCATCTTGTTGCTCCTTGGACAGTGGCTAGGCATCTCTCCCTACTCTCCTTTCTTCTCTCTGTATCTCTGATTGGATTTCCCACCTGCCTCTAAGCTGCCTTGCCATAGGCCAAAACAGTGTTATTTATTAGCCAATGGGAGCAACACATATTCACAGCATACAGAAAGACCTCCCACAGCACTCATACTTGACAGTCAAGAGGAACTAGATTTACTGCAAAGAGACAAATATCTGCCTTTAAACNCTCCTCAAACATGAGGCAGAATATCTGCACCTCCGGAAGCAGGACATGGACCCATGCAAACACAGTATAGCAAAGCAGCATTCGGCTTGCCCATGCAAGTAATGGCTGCAAAGTCACTGACACTGTGGCATTCTCTTATAAAATTACTAGAGTTTAGAGAAAACAACAAGTCCTCCCAACCTGTAGAGAAAAGAGCATGATTTACAAAGAAATAACAATCAACTGTTGTCAAGTATTTGTTAGCTGTGCAACAAGAATATGAATGTCCTTTATAAGCTACCCAAGAGTAGGAAGTATCACCCAGGGATTTCACATCAAAAAATAAAGGATATAAATCACATAATCCTCCTGCGACAGCATGGCAAATACTGCTTCCATGAGCCTTCCCAAAGAACCTTCTAGAAAATAAGCTTCAGGAGACCAAATGATGAAAGGAACATTGAGGTGACACTGCTGTTGAGCCACCAAGGTCACACTTGGTGACTCAAAGGGAAGAGTTTGTAACTCTTTACCCTAACAACACTGATACAATCCAACTGTCTCACCACAGTCAGACCAACTGTCTCACCACAGTCAGAATTGCTATCATCAAGAAAGCAAAACCAACAGATACTAGCAAAGATGCATGGAAGGGGACCCCCATACCTGCTTGTGGGGGCATAAACTAATCCAGACACCAAGGAAAGCCCTAAAATCTTTGAAAATAGAATTACAAGGTCCAGCCAAGTCACTCTTGGGGCTATACCCAAAGGAATCAAAGTCCGCAGACCACAGAGATATCTGCATACCCACGTTCATTATTTACAATAACCAAGTCATCATGGAATCAGGCTAGATAGCAGCAGTGGTTAAAGTGATAAAGAATAAAGTGCATATATGTAGTGGAATACTATTCATCATAAAGAACAAAATCTTGTTTCCAGGAAAATCGATGGAACTGGAGACCATCTTGTTAAATAAGCATCTGGGATTTGATGGGATGATAAAGGACGTCAAACAGGGCTCTTAGGGATGGAGATAGGGAGGGGGCTGGGAGAGCATGGGTGAACATGATCAAGGTGATTAAAGTTAGGAGAACACAGTGTGGTGCTTGACTATTTCCTCCTTCCAAAGACTTAGTGGCCAGGAGTGAATGGCGTGAGAAATCCACTAGAGGGCAAAAGAAGCAAGTGTCTGCTGGACACAGGGCTGAAGGTTTTACCTGTGACAGCTTTATCTGACAGAGAAATATTACTCTTGTTGTATGATAAAGGGTCCTCATGGGATGGGTTTCTTCTCTAAACTTCCCGTCCTTCTAAGTAAGAACTAGCATTCAACAGGGTGTCATGGTGCATACCTGCATTCCCAGCACCTCTGTGGAGGCTGAGACAGGATAGTGAGCTCAAAGCCAGTCAGAAGTCTGGAAAACTCCAAACAAAACAAACACTGTCTACTTCGGTTTTATATCTTGAATACGTGTTTTGGGGACCGTCTGGATGGCCCAGTGGGTGAAGGCACTTGCTGCCAAGACAGACAACCTGAGTTCCATCCTTGGTATCCACATGGTAGAGAGAGAGAAACGGCTCCTAAAAGCTGTCCTCTAACCGCCACATGTGCCTCCAATGCACACACATGTAAATAAGTAAGCGTAGTTAAAAAAAAAGTTAGGTTTACAAAACATCACTATTCTCTCTCCTCATGGCTGAGAACCTGGGGTGCCTAAGCCGTACTAATCTCCACAAGATGGCCCTAAATCCTCACTCCAGGTGCTTAAGCTGCCTGAACAGCAACAGGGGAGCAAGGCCTCTGCCAGATGATCACAGAGCTAGCCTGACAAGGATAACATGGAACCAAAAGGATAACATGGGAAAAAGAAAGACATAGTTTCTAAGTGACAGTCTAGCCAGTGACACCCAAAAATCTATGAAAAGTACAGTGGAACATGAAGATGTGGGATGAATCAAGGTGGGCAGGAGTTGTTTGCTACCGCAAATTCATTCACAGGTTAACAAATCCACATGCTCTCCTGGTTTCCTTAGAAGAGGCTGGGGAGCCGTTGTAGTAGAGGCTTTGCCTGGTGTGCTCAAGGCCCCCAAACACTACAAGATCAAGTTTACTGAAGAACTGGAGAGATATCTCAGAGGTAGAGCACCTATTTCTCCAGAACAATAGCCTGACCCAATACCTGCACCACCAAAACCAAATAAATACATAGCACACTTTTAGCCTGGCATGGTGGGGTATACCTGTAATCCAGTACTCAGAGACTGAGACAGGGAGAGCCTAAGTTCAAAGCCAGATTAGGGTACACAGCAAGACCCTATATCAACAACACAAAGGAAGAGAGGGCACACACCCGGTAGATACATCACTAGACCTTCACATGACCTTGGCATTAAACCCATTCAATGAGGCCCTTAAACTCTCCAGAGCCTTGTGCTATCCACGCTGGCCTGGAACCTTTGGAAGGTGGTGCCTTCAGGAAGTGAATCTCTGTGGGGAGGGGCCTTGAGGTTTATAGCCCGCACTTCCTGTCCCCTCCCTGCTTCCCGATCCACTGAGATGTGAGCAAGTGGCTACTCTGTGTTCTGCTGCCACAGACCCACCCAGCCTTCTCCTAAGGGATCCCTCTGCTGTCTCATTCTCTAGCAATCCTTTTGTTTCTTCTCTGCTCAGTGCCCTAGCAGGGCGGGGGTTTGGGGGTAACTGAGAAGCTCAGCCAGCTTTCTCCTCTCCATTCCAAGAACGCAAGCAACAGTCCGCTTCATTAAACTGTGTCTTAGTGCCAGTGTAAGAGTGGCTGCAGAAGGTTCTGCACAACGCAGACATTTATAGGAGTCTTTCCTGTCCTGTCCCCTCCCCTAGCTCTAAATAGCAGCTGAGTAGAACTGCTCCTCCTTGTAGCATTTCTGAACCTAGTAACCACAGTGGTGGCCTCACTGCCCACGGATCTTAAGTGATACTAAAATGCACATGCCAAGGCTTCTTGCTTGCTGGTGAACAGCTGGCAGGGTGAACAATGAATCCTCTCATTTGAATAAGCATTGGATAGGAGGATTTTTCAGTGCGCTCTGTAGAAACATCACAAGAGTATGACTGATGCTTTTCCCAAGGGCAGCTGTGTTTAGCCATCATGGAGAAACTAAGAAAAAAATATCTTCCTGGCACTCTGCGAGTAGATGCTGTGTCTTGGCGGTGATGGTGGGGGTGCTATTCTGTTTTGCAATAATAAAGTAAATAAAAAGTAGTGATGTCTTTCTGAAAAGGATCCCTGATAAATAAAAACAAATGATGAAAACTCCATACCCATCGTGTCACCTGCAAACACACAAACGCCCAAGCTGTTGACCCAGTGCACTGAGCGTAATTGTGGTGCCTGGAGCTGGGACTTCTTCCATCACACACTGTGAATTTGATTTTGTGGTCAGCTTATCTCTCATTCTGATGTTTTCATCTAATCGGCTATTATGGTTTAGATAAAATGGCTCCTATAGGTTCATGTATTTGAATGCTTAGTCCGCAGATGGTGGTGTCCCTTTGGGAAGTTGTAGAACATTTAAGACAGGAGGCCCAGTGGGGAGAAGTGGACCTCTAGGGCTGGGAGATAGCTCTGTCAGGAAAGTGCTTACCTCGCAAGAATGAGGACCTAAGTTTGATCCCCATAGACCATGTTAAAATATGTGTGTGAGTGTGTGTACATATATATACACATATACACATATGCACATACACACGTATATACATATAGAAACAAGGCACTGGTGGCTCACACCTTTAATCCCAGCACTCAGGAGACAGAGGCTGGCAGATCTCTGAGATCAAGGGCAGCCCAGTCCACACAGTGAGTTTCAGAACAGCCAGGGCTACACAGAGAAATGCTGAATTGAACCCTTACCCCCATGCCACATAGCATGGTACTATACATGTGTTGTAATCCCAACCCTGGGAATGCAGACACAGGTGGATCCCTGCAAGGGGGTGTGTCATTGGCCAGCCACACTAGCCTACTCGGTGAGTCTCGGAACCAGTGAGAGACCCTGCCTCAAAGAAACAAGATAGATAGGGCCTGAAGAGTGACAGCTGAGGCTGTCCTCTGACCTCTACATGCAAGCACACATGCGCATGCACTCACACACCCATGTGCACTCACACAGACACACACATGGACGCACACACACACACACACACACACACACACACACACAACAATTACAAAATAACCACCTTTGTAGTAGACAGGGAAGCCATCCCTAAGTCCTACCACAGCAAGGAGAAAGAAGCTTTAACATGGAAATGTCACTTGTATGAAAAACTGCTGTCATTTCATGCCCACCACAGCTTGGAGAAGTGACACAGACTCCATCACACAGATGAAAAAGCTGGGACATGGTGAGGCTGAGCTGCGTAAGGGTCTCCAAAGTGTCTGTCCTGCCTTCCAGCCCAGGCCTGCCCCTTCCTTCACATGGTGACAGAATTTTTCTGGAAGGAGCCAGATATCGGTATTTTGCTTTGTGAACCACTTGGTCCCCATTCTCACTCTTTAGCTTCACAGTGTCATCATAACACAAAAGCAGCCACGGAAGACCAACTGAGCAAACAGCCACACCTGGGCACAGATAAAACTATGCCCATTGGAGCCCACAGAGGCTAGACTTGGTCCAGGTCATTGTGTGCCAGGCTTTTCTCTGGTCTTCGCTTCTTAGAGGTCGAGAGCCTCCGAAACGGCCTGCTATGCTGCCCTGCAGCAAGCAGTATGTGGCCACAGTGCCAGGATGCTTCCTGGATTTAGGATCAGAATTTGACCTTCAGACAACCTCTAAAGATCTATGATGGCCTGGGATGCTCCTGCAAGGGTCCCTATGCCTGGAGGCTTCTAGAGCCCTGCTGAAACAGTTACGTCACCCACCAACATCCTGCAGCTGCAGTCACCTCTTGACCTCAGGGCTGTTCTTCCGCACCTGTGATGATGGGGAGGAGGGGAGCTGTGCTCAGATCACCCGCCAAGTGACCTTGCCATTCTGGCCTCACACAGCAGCAAGCCTCTCTGAGGAGCCATCTCAAGCTTGGCAGGACAAGATGGCTTGCCAGAGGGTCACCGTTATTTACAGCAATGGCTGTTAATGGCTCTTGGCATGAAGAGCCCAGTATTTATGACTCTGATACGGTCCTTCTGCCAGGAAGCCCAAGGCTGTGTTCACCATGCCCTACTGTCCCAGTGGCGGGAGGCCTCCAGCTAGACAGGGAGGAGGCACCTGAGTCTCAGGACCTAATTGTGAAGCGTAAAGTCACCCACAGGGTCTCACTGTAGCTGGAGAAAATGGTGGCTGAGAACCACTGCCTGCTGTTGTGGCTAAGGGAATCATCCTCCTTCTCCCCTAAGCCAAAGAACTTGTCACACAAAAGAAAAGTATGTCCTCCCACCTCCCCTGTGGCCCAGGAGAATGGGTCATGGACAGCACATGTAATATCCAGGACCTGATGCTGGGTATCTGATACCTTGAACACATGGGATTGTTCTGTGAAGACATAGGGTTATGCATGGAATATGTCCATGGAGTTTTTAGGAACCAGTCCAAGGAGAGAAGAGACAAGACTGGGGACTGTAGACAGCCAACAGCATGAGCTGTTGTCTCCTCCACAGAGCTGGCACCAAAGACCTTAGACTGTGCACCTCATCTCTGGGCTCCAGATTGGAGGATCTGGCAGCAGCCTGGCTGGAACGGGAAAGATGTCTGTTCCAGATTGTCCTCCCCAGCTAGAGCTTGTGTAGACCAAGAAAGACAGATCCCTGGGTGGGTGGCCTCCTCCGGCAAATATGGCTGAGCCAGGCAGCAACTCACCATGTCTGTAGCTTGTATGAGTACACTAGTCAGTGTTCCCCCAGAGAGACGTGCCCAATAGGCTGTGGTAAGTAATGTGTGGTGAGAACTGGCTTACATGATGATGAAGGCCAAGAGGTCCCCAGGAGAATCAGGAAAGCTGGCTGTGTAATTCCTCCTAGTCCAAGTCCAAAGACACCAGAACTAGAAGATAGGTATCTCAACTTAGGGAGAGTAACTTCCCCCTCCTATACCTGTTCTGTTCAAGGCCCTTAAAAGACTGGATGTTTGCCACTCACACTGGACTGTACTCAGTACACTCGTTTAAATGCTGATCTCTTCAGAAACACCCTCACAGACACACTGGAAAACAAGGTGTCACCAGCAATCTGGTTGTCCCTGAGCTGGGGTAAGCCTATGCAAATTAACCACCACAGTGTGGGAGCTACAGTAGCTTAGTCAGGAATGTGCATCCTCATTCCAGGGACTCCTTCTGGGCTGGGACAGAAAGGTGGCTGAGAGCCCTAACTCTGCTTGGTGTAGACAGTGATCTGACTGTGACCTCAGCTTCTGCGCCTCAGCCCCTGGGCTCTCATATTCTGTTTGTATTGCAGTGGGAAGGCCGAAGGACACTGCTCTCTGACTAGGAACTTTTCTGAGTCTCTGGGGTTCTTGCCTGAGGCTTCTCTAGACTAACATTCTGGTGAGAAGTGCCTTCCCAGTCATGGGGGCATCCTGAACCACATGACCCATGGCCCTGCTGCAGGAGGCAGCCAAGTGCCCATCCATGGGGAGCTGAGATTAAGAAGCTGCTGGATTTTACCTAGCCAGTGGATGGATAAAAAGATGGGAAGTATGTTGTCCCAGGCTGGGCACATTAGACCTTCATAGATCTGCTCCAAGCCCACTCCCCAAGCTTCCCAGAATACGACAGATGGAAAGAAAGACCTGCAAGGAAACACTGTGCTGGGCACATTCTAGGTGCTTTATGTGAGTTACTGTTCATTTAATCCTTGTTGGAGCCTTAGGAAGTAAATAGGTGACCTGTCCCCATCACAGAGGGATCACTGAGGATCTGAGAGGCTCAGTCACCTGCTAATAGGGCAAGAAACTTGACCTTGAGCTTGATATAGCTGATTCCCAAAGCAAAGTTGCTCTACAGCAAGTAGATGTCTCGGAGGAGAGAGTCCCTGACCACAGCACATGCTTTGACCATATGTTCTTAGGGGCTGCTTGGTGGCCATGGCCATGCTACCTGCTGACAGACACAGCCTGAGAGATATCATTCTATTCCAATCCCAAACAACCTCCCAGGATTTAACACTTCTAGACACAGAAATGCATTCTCTCTCTCTCTCTCTCTCTCTCTCTCTCTCTCTCTCTCTCTCTCTATCTCTCTCTCTTTCTCTCTCTCTGCGTGTGTCTATGTGTGTGTGTGTGTGTGTGTGTGCGTCTGTGTGTGTGTGTGTCTATGTATGTATGTCCTCCTCCTGCCCTCCACTGCAACTCTGAGCATATCCTAGCTCCTAAGTTTCCCCAAAATTCAAATTCATAGCTGTAAGATCTATAGCCGCCTGCGATGGTTAACAATGACTATCAACCTCAAAGAGNCTAGAATCACCTAAGAGACAAACTTCCGGATATGTCTGTAAGAAGTTTCTAGATTAGGTTAACTGAGATAGGAAGAGCTACCTGAATGTGGTGGGAAATGCCCTTCTGTGGCCTGTGGTCCCAGACTGAATAAAGAGGAGAAAGCGAGCTGACCACCAGCCTTCATCCCTCTCCTTCCTGACTGTGGATGCCATGTGACCAGCTGCCTCACAGTCCTGCAGCCATGCCTNCCTGCCACAGTGAACTGAACCCTCAAACCCAAAGTGAGCCCTTTCATCCCTAAGTTATGTTTATTTGTCACAGCATCAAGAGGGGTAACTAATACACTGCCTGAGGTCCAGGGCTGAAAACACTTTGGTCTGGAANNAGCAGAAGAGGGGACCNGACTGCCTCCCNCAACCTTCAGGGATCATCATAGACAGCCAGCACATGCAGNCCAGTAAGGCGTTTTCTTTCCTCCCNAGTCACCCTGACACAGGCCTGCTGTGGGGACAGTCGGCCTCTCGGGACCTTGGCAAGCCAAGTGGCATTGCCGGAGGAAGCCAAGAGTACAATTAAGAAATTTCATTTGCAAACTCACAGTTAGCTCACTTAGAAAATTTTGCACATCTTTTAACAAGCAGACCTGAAACTGGGCTCCCTGCCCCTGCCTTTCTCTCCAGTGCACCCCAGCCAAGGGTCTCAAGAGCGTGGTCTTCCGGTGGAAGCACCTGAGACGTTTCTGGAAGGTGTATTTTCACGCCATGCTGCATTGGAACTAGGTCAGCCCTTCACAGGACTCTGCTGCTGGGAATCCAAAGGACATTCTAGAGGCAGTGAGGCTCCAGCCCTGGCTTATTTCCTCTAGGGGCAGACAAGACCTGGGAGGTTTTGTCAGCTGCCTTGAGGATTCTAGAAGGAAGCTGCTTTTGAGAATTATATGGGACTGAATAATGAAGACAAGATGTGCATTGAGAGATGTTGATCTGAGAGGAGGCTATACATCTTCAGAGGGGTGTGTGTGTGTGTGTGTGTGTGTGTGTGTGTGTGATTTGTGTTTTGCAACTTGATTGCACGGTTCTCAAATGTGACCTTGGTAGATGACAATATCTATTGCAGTGTTGAAAGGTTGGACATTCGTGGGTGAGGATTACAGCTTCTGCTTTGTCCTAACATGCTGAAGAACACAATACTTTGCAGCCACCAAGATCTCAGGTGCCTGTAGCGCCAGCATTTAGCAATCTGTACTTTTTAAGTCACAATCTGGTATCTCATGAGATTGGCTGACCTTCTCCCAACACCAAGTCAAAGAGAAATCAGTAAGCCTGAGTTTTAGNATCTGTGGAAGTAGGGACTCAACCCCATTCATTGCTCCTTGCAGATGATGGCATGTGTAAATGTCACCTGGAGAGCCCACCGTGAGTGAACATTCCAGGGCTGAACCTTCAGGGATGCTGCCTGGCAGCAGGGCTGGCCCGGGACGCTGAGCTTTGATTACTCTTTGATTTTTTTTTTTCAGGCAGTGTGAAGTAGCTGGTGCATCAAACTCACCCTGAGAAAGCAAACCTGATGTCAAAGTGCCCACCTGCACAGAGATCTAACCCACTTTTGTTCACAGAATGCACAGCACAGACACCTCTGTTTCCTAGGGGGGCAGGAACCAGACANCTCATCNCTTGAAACAGTATAAGCTGTGGCTGGTGAGCTGGCTCAGCAGGTAAAGGCATTTGCTGCCAAGTCTAACAAGCTGAATTCAGTCCTGGAACCCACATGGTATCAGTCAAGAACCAACTCCCACAAGTTGTCCTCTGACCTCCACACATGCCCCCATGGCACGAGGTATAACAAGGTGTGGTAGCTGTTACTCAAGTCTCTGGGGGAGGGCACTCTTGCTCCTTCCAGCTTCTTGTGGCTCCTGCTTTTCCTTGGCATGAGGCGGCATGAAACCCAGAAAGATGGCAGCTGAGTAAAAACCTCACCTGCTTCTGCCTGGGCCAAGCTTTCATCCAATGGATGAATGGATGAAGGAATGCAGACCAGCTCTGAAAAGGCTCACATGGTTTTCTNCTTGTAAATCCTACAGTGGTTAACATCATGAGCATCAGGCTCCTGCTGCCTGTATCTGCTGTGTTCCTGAATAATAATAATTATTATTATTTGTATTATCATCATAATCATAATTATTATTATTATTTGCAAGCTTCCCAGCAGTGGTCAGTATAGACCACAGCAGAGGTCCAAGTCCTTCCCTAGAGACTTGGTTCTCAGGGAGTTTGGAGGTCCAGCACTCAAGGGTGTCCCAGGAGATCTGGACAGGATCTGTGCAGACAGACCATCTTCTCTTCTGTCTCCCTTAGTGTCTTAGTCATCAAGATGAGACATCTTCGCTGAATGAAAACTCCATATAGATAATGGTCCAAGCGTGTGCCCCTTCATCTGTTTGGGTTGCCTCGTGAAGAATTCTCTCTGGAAGGCCTTGAGACTGTGCAATCTCATTAGAAAACAGACATCACGGCCACAGAACTAGGGCAGTGGCCCTCCTGCATNAGAACCTTCTAAAAGGCTCATAGCAACACAGACTGCCGTGTGTTCCTCTCTCCCAGAGAACTTCTGACTCTGGATGCCGGGTGGGTCCTNAGACCTGTCCTTCTGGCAAATTCCTACTGTCTGGAGGCACATGAAGGAGCACTGTTGTCTATCAGTGTTCTCCAGCTCTCTCTAACACTGGGAATTACCTAGAAAACAAAGTCCTCACTTCCCAACAAGTCAAACATTCACAGATGGAGCCTTAGGCATTTAATGGGTAACCCAAGACAGACAATTCAGGGATAAATACAGTCAGAGACTNAGGACGTGAGAGACTATGCCACTCCAGGGAACATTTGACAATATTTAAGGACAATTTTGATTGTCACAACTTAGCAGAAAATGTGACTGGAGGCCATTATATGTGTGTATATGTTTGTATTGATGAATAGATATGCATATATTTGCGTGCATATGTGTGTACATATTTATATGTGTGTGAATGTGTACATATATATCTGTGTTTATGCATGTGTGTATGTAAGTGTGTGTGTGTGTGTCTGTGTGTGTGTGTGTGTGTGAACACATGGAGGGAACACCCTATAAAGCAGAACTCCATGAGAGCAGAGCTCTGGCTTGTGTCTCTCCTCCCTGGCACCACTAAAGATGCTGCCAGGGAGTGAGGGAAGAGAGCTGAGACTCACATCCCACCAAGTGTCCATGCCTGATGGGTAGGTCCATGTGCCCATCCTCTATGAAGTTCCACATTTCCATAAACTCCATTTCTTCTGTGACNGGAGTGGAGCTGTTACCATAGTTACCCTGCNCTGTAAACTTTCTCATCTGAACTCTTCTCACTCCACACACCACTGCATCTCAATCTCCAGCTCATCAAGGACCCGTTAGCAGAACCCACTCCAGGAACGCCCTCTTCATTTGATCAAAGGCACAATCTTTATTAACTCTCTCTCTCTCTCTCTCTCTCTCTCTCTCTCTCTCTCTCTCTGTCTCTCTCTCTCTCTCTCTTCCCATGATCAGAAGGGGAAAAATTTCTCTCCATCATTTTTTCCTTCAATGCTTCCTCTTGGGCACAGCAGGGAAGCAGAAGAGACCTGAGCAGGAGGACTATCCTCAGGGCAACTCTTAGGGTGGTGGCTTGAGCTTTGTGTCCTCTGAAGTTTCCTGAAAGCTATTAGTACTCTTGGGGGTGAGGGATGGAGGGGGGCAGCATGCAGTGAGGGATTCATTTCCAAGCCTGGCCCTAGCAGCCTAAAGCTGCTGACATTTGCAGGGGTGGCGACAAACCAGAGGGAGAAGGTCCAGGTTCCAGGGGCAGCCGTGGCCTCTTCCTAACACAGAGGTCCTCACCCCCCACCCCATAGGCAACCTGGAAACCTGTAGGTCACACCAGGATGGCTGTTCTATTTTTACAGAGCAGAGAAAGTCTGAACATGTCTGCCTCAGTGTTTCCTAAGGTGCTTATAGCACTTGGGGGTTGGATTAGTTGTGGGGCTCAGAGGTGGTAGGTTTTAATTGCCAAGTCTGACATAATGTAAAAATCACATGAGAAGGGCTCTGAGCATGGCTGTATGGGACTGTGTTGATTGATGCTGAAAGGTGATTGAGATGGGAAGACCTCCCACTGTCGGCAGCATCATTCCCTAGGCAGGGCATTCTAAACTGTATGCGTGGAGAAAGTGAGGCCCCTGCCTAGGNCCCTCTGGAGTTGCANAGGAGTGTGAGTCAGTTGAATAAATGTAGCTCTCGCCTCTCATCAGAGAAACTTCTTACAGAGGTCACAACTGGTCAAATGGCAGTGAATATGGAACAGTGGGGTGCCCAGCCCCAGTTGGTGTGCTTATAATGCAACCCCTACACCTTAGGTTTAAGGGACATCATGGAAGATTTTAAGAGGCAGAGAACCAGGATGTCTCCTGCTAAATAGTGCTAGACAGGGAAGCTGCACCCATGAGATCTCAACAATATGGCTGCCAAAACAAGACCTGTGTGATAACAATCCAGTCACATGCCAACGTGGATGGGGGAAATTTCTTAAGGTCTACTAGAGCTATACGCAGTCAATACCTACACAGCTATGGCATTTGTTGTCGGTAGCTGGAGTATTTCTTTGCTACTGTTGTTTAAATTTTTACTTTTCTCTCCTTTCCATAAAAACAGGGGTCCTATTTGGTCTTACAGTACAACACTCTGTTCCTCATATATGCTTGACTGGGATGTTAGTGTTAATTGTTAATTTGACAGAATCACCTAAGAGATGGTCCTCTGTGAGTGTCTGTGGGGGTTATCTTGATTATGTGCATTGGCTGAGGTAGGAAGACCTGCCCACTGTGCGAGGCACCATTCCCTGCCTGGGATGCTAGACTGGATAAATGGACAAGGGGAGCTGATCTGAGCTTNCACTCATCCCTCTCTGCTTCCTGACTGTGTATGTGATGTGNCCAGCTGCTTCAAGCTCCTTCCNCTNTGACTTCCCCACCGTGATGGACTGTCTACCTTTCAGCTGTGAGCCAGAACAAACCCCTTAAGTGGCTTTTGTCAGAGTATTTTGTCACAGTTATAGGAAAAGTAACTAAGACATTGATGTTTTAAGTTTTCAGACTATTTCACATGTATCCAGACTAGTTTTATGTCAGCTTGACACACTCTAAAGTTATCTGTGAGTAGAGACCTCAACTGAGAAAATCCCTCCTTAATATTGGGCCATAGGCAGGCCTGTGAGGTGTTTTATTAATTAGTGACTGATAGGGAAGTACCCAGGTCTGTGGTCCTAGGTTTTATTTTAAAAAATGTTTTTAAGCAGGCTGAGCTGGTGTGGTTGTGCACACCTTTTAATGCTGGTACTTGGGAGGCAGAGGCAGGCAGATCTCTATGAGTTTGAGGTTAGCCTGGTCTACATAGTGAGATACAGGTCACCCAGGGATATGTGTAGAGATACTCTCTCAAAAAAGAAAACAAAAAGGCAAAAAGACAAGCTACACAAACATGAAGAGCAAGCCACTAAGCAGCACTCCTCCATGGCCTCTGCATCAACTCCTGCCTCCAGGTTCCTGCCCTGTTTGAGTTCCTGCCTTGGCTTCTCTCAATAGACTGTGATTCAGGATATGTAAGTCAAATAAATCCTTTCCTCACCAAGTTGCTTTTGGTCATGATGTTTCATCACAGCCATAGTAACCCCAACTACGACAACATGGTTTATTAATTCTATAAAACATAGAATCTTCTAAAATAGAGTATATCCTGAGTATACACACATTCTAAGACAAAATGTCAAGGGTGTTTTGTTCTATCTTATCATCGTCTTTTGATAAAAGAGACACATATGTGAGGTGGCTCCAGGGATGCCTTCCATGAATTTATAATCTGATAAACTGAAAGTAAGCCTCACTGAGTTGCACAAGGAGCTTAGCACATGTCCTTTCCCTGTACTGGGATTTCTGGTGAGATTCCTAGAAAACAGCAGGTTCATACTGTGAAAAGAGAAATGCTTAGAGTAGCAGGAAACTGCATTAGAATTCTTTCTTCACTGCTACCAGAGGCTTTAACAGGATTCCAGAGTGAGGGGATTCCTTTATCTCTCTCCCCAACACTTCCCTCATCTTTCCTTCCTGTCTCACTACAACTGTAGCTTTTATCAGTGATGGAGAAAATGAAGAGAAACAATTTTTTAAGAAACAGGAGATTTTAATCTCTCCAGCCCATAAAGCCTGGCATTGTCTCTTTTTTCTCCACACTAGCCTACAGTACCTCCTGCAAACAGTTTAGCACTCTGATGCCACCAGCAAGACAGAGCAGATGGGGCTTGGGAGCCTGAGGACATCCTGACTGACTCTGGGGATAATCAGATGCTCGGTGCAATGTCCAAGGCTTGTGCACATTTGTTTCTTGGAAAGGGTTGAGCATCCAGCTTTGCAAGCCACTCAGAAGAATAAACACAGCCACATCTGATGAATAACTTACTCAAGTTGCTAACAGGCAAGGCTTGGTCACCCTTCATCAATAAGCCAACTGAATAGATAATAGTAATAGTGATGATCAAAGAAGGTTTATTTAGTCAGATCACACTGGAAAGACAAACAAATAAAGAAGTCTCCAGTGACTCCCTAAGCCCATCTTTGGGGTTCTACCAGGAGGTTCACATTTAAATGGAGGACAAGAGGTGTGCATAGCTAAGCAGGCTGGTCATGATATGGTCCTGCCCATCGCTAATCCATCGTTGTCTCAGTCCAGTCTGTCCTGCAGGTGATCTGACAAGCTGTCAGAACTGGGTGACATATCTTCCTGGTAGATAAGTTCCCCCTCTGGCTAATACCAAGCTTCAGCCTTTTCCTGAGGTCCTGGGAAAATCCAATTCCTTTGTGTACTACTTGGGTTTCTATTGTTGTGACAAAAACCATGACCAAAAGCAACTTGTGGGGGGGGTTTATTTCATCTTTACACCTTCTAGGTCACTATCCATCACTGAGGGAAGTCAGAACAGGAACCTGGAGGCAGGAATTGAAGCAAAGGCCATGGAGAAATGTTGCTTACTGGCTTGCTCCCCATGGCTTGCTCAGCCTGTTCTCTTATACCATCCAAGATCACCTGCCTAGTGATGGCACCACCCACAGTGGGTTTGGTCCTCTAGGATGGCTATTCTTGGTTTTCAACTTGATTACATCCAGAATTAGCTGAAACTCAAATGATTGGGCATACCTATGAGGGATTTTTTTTTTCTTAATTAAATCATTCGGATTGAGAAGATCCACTTCTAATCTGGATCTTTGCGGTAGGAAGATTCATCTTTATCTGGACCACACCTGCTAACAGCCTATATAAAGGACATGGAAAAAGGAAGGTCTCTCTCGCTCTCTCTCTCTCTCTCTCTCTCTCTCTCTCTCTCTCTCTCTCTCTTTCTCTCTCTCTTTCTCTCTCTCTTTTCCTGCTTGCTCTTGCCCTAGCCTAGCAAGTCTATTCCTTCACTGGCACTAAAGCCTACCTTTCAGGATTCCAGCATATATTGAAGACCAGCTGAGACATCCAGCCTCACAGACTGAATTAACTACTGGTTTCTTGAACCTTCCATACATAGGCAACCATTGTTGGATTAGCTGGACCACAGCCTGTAAGTAATTCCAATAAATCTCCTTTCTATGTATATATANAGAGAGATGAATTCTATAAACTCTGTTGCTCTGGAGAACTTTAACTTATACACTTCCCTACATCATCAATCATTAATCAAGAAAATGCCCTATAGTTTTGCTTACATGCCAATCTGATGGAGGCATTTTCTTAGTTGAGGTTTCCTCTTTCCAGACAACTCTAGCTCATGTCAAGTTGAGGACAATCTAACCAGCACACTTTGGTACCATTGCCCAGTAGTAGTCTCATATCCAAAGGAAAAGGTATGAATATTTCTCTTCAGCATACCTTCACTCCTGCTGGGGTGGTTACATAACTCCTCACTGAAAATTCGCCATGCTCAAGGTGCTGCCTTGAACACCAGCCCTTGCTACTCCACGTGGTCCTCCCACAGCTTTAACACTGCCTGAGAGCCTGTAAGAAATGCAGCTCCATCATAGACTGACACACAGAGAACTTGGTGCTGGTACCACACACCAAAAGGATGCTGAAGAGGCACAACAGCATCCCTACAGCTGGCCACTGAAGAAGCAGCCCAGCAGCAGGAGACACACTGCAGGATCATAGGCGATCTTAAGTGCATACCAGGGAGGAATAGGAGACCCACATACAGTGGCAGGTGCAGGAAGCTCTGCAGGGCACAGTGGTCAAGAGAGGAGCTTGGAGGATTTTCTTATGGTTCTGGAAATCTGGGAGGGATCTTCTGATTGGAGGTCACATTAGAGCATCTCAGGAGGCCAAACCCTGACCAAAGGTAAGAAGGAAAGCCCGGATGTATCATGTGTTCCTGAATGAGCAATGTGTCCTCAAGCTCTTTGCTTAGAATAAACTGCTACATCTCTGCTAATTTGTATTTGGGGATTGGCAGAACATCACATCCTGCAGCCTGAATTTGGATGGCCTGAGAATTTGCATAATTCAGGTCATGTGTAGCTTTCATTGATCCTGGAGCATTCACTTCTCCTGAGTGGAACTCCTGACACACATTGCAATGGCTTCTGTCCCAAGAGCTGAGGAGCTGAGTACTTCTCCCCTGGGGCTATCCTGTTAGAGTCAGAGAATAGAGCAGGCTAGGCTTGGCCACCTCCTCAGAAAGCTAACTAAAGATCAGTCATAGTGAAAAACAAAGAAACCCAGGAGGCTCATCCAGAGGATGCATAGTCACTGAGAAGTGAGAGAGGGTCAGAGAACCAACGCTGGAGTTCACAGGGTGTTAGTGCCATGGAGACAGGCTGTGCTCAGAACACCTGATGGCAGAGCAGTGGCCTTACCCCATGTGTGTAGAGCTGATGGGCATTTTGAAGGGGGCGGTAGTTATGGGGAGCAAATGTGGGAGGCTTGAGCAGTCAGGAAGCTGAAAATTACAAAGTACAAGGCTGGGGTGGAGAGGTACCTCAGTCACAAAATGCTTACCTTGAAGGCACAAGGACACAAGTTGGATCCCCAGAACCCATGTGGAAAAAAAAACACATTTAAAAATCTGGATGTGATGGTATTCAGTTGCAGACCCAGCATTGGGGATATAGAGGCAGGAGGCTCCCTGGCGATTACTGGCCAAACAGTCTCACCCACTCGGTGAGTTTCAGACCAGTGACAGAAAAGGTGAATGGCACCTGTGGTGGTCTGAAGGAAAATGGTCCCCAAAGGGAGTGGCACTATTAGGAGGTATGATCTTGTTGGAGAAAGTGTGTCACTGTTGGGGGGGGGGGATTTAAGATTCCCCATGCTCAAGATATCACCTAGTGTCTCAGACTACTTCCTGTTGCCTACAAGTTAAAATGTAGGAATCTCAGCTCCATCTCCAGCACCATATCTATCTGTATGCCACCATGTCACACCATAATGATAATGGACTAAACCTCTGAAAATATAATCCACCCCAATTAAATGTTTTCCTTTATAAGAGTTGCTTTGTCATGATGTCTCTTCACAGCAATAGAAACTCTAATTAAGACAACACCCGAGGAACTACACCTGAGGCCGTTCTCTGCACCCACCTCTATGCAGGTAGTCAGCCCACACAAAGGCACNTGGGTGTACTGATTGTTATTTACCAAAGTCAGAGTCCTGTTTCACACAGAGGCTTGAGGTAGGTGTCTGACTTCAGTGTTTGGTTCTGCTGGCTACACTCAGGGCCAGGTCACCCTGAGCTGAGAAAGAGTGCCAGTGTTTGTTCACGTCTTTGTAAGGTGAAGATGAAGCCCAGTGGAAACCAGGGATCCCAAGGGCCCACCTCAGGTTTAACTCAGCCTCCAGCTCAACACCTGATCAATAGTAAACTCTCCCAAAGAAAGCTCTCAGTGGGCCAGTGAGCAATGGTAAAGGGACAGTGAAGTCTCCTATGACTATGCCTGGTGTAGGGACAGCCAGAAAGGAGCTGTGAGAAGGAAGGGGAGCCCTCTCATAGTCATAGAAAGGCCTAGATGGACTGGCCTGGTGGCATAAGCTTGTCATCACAAGTACTTAGGAGGATGAGGCAGAGGGTGGAAAGTTCAAGTTTAAGGCCAGCCTGGGCTACACAATGAAACCCTGTCTCAGAATTAAAAAGAAAAAGAGGGCTGGGCTATAACTTAGTGATGGAGTAGTTGTTGGCTGGCATGTGTGAGGCTTTGGGTTCAGAATCTAGTCACAAACACACACACACACACACACACACACACACACACACACACACACAGTGCCCAGGCCAAGTGTGGCAGCTCAGAGATCTGCACCCAGTTGCCGCAGCCACTGCAGTTCTGAACGGTCTGAACAGTGGAGCTCCACAGAGCTGCTCAGCCCCTTCTCTGACCTTGACTTGGAATCAATGACTGGAGGGCCATAGGACTTCCCTATGGAAGCTATGAAGCATCAGCTCCAACCACGGTCCAGTGTTTGCAGCAATAACACATCTGCACTGTTGCGAGACCAGCCAGGAAACAGAAGCCGCTGGAGACACCCACGCTTTCTATTCCTAAGGAGATCAGATGGCTCACTCCTCTCACAGAGACACGGCCGGTGGCCCTAATGGCGCTTGGCTATGAGAATCCCCCAGGATCCCCTCACCGTGGACCTGCTGTGAGTATTAACACAGGAAGGTGTTCCATCTTCAGGCTCTTGGCCCCTGAGTCCTTGCCCAGCCACCAAAAATTTCAGAAGGAAGAAGGAAGGGCCTAGAACAGCCATCCACAGGTGTCCCAACACAGGCTGTCCTGACACCTGGATGAGCACCTTTGGCTCAAGAGAGAAATTATCCCTGCAAAGCCTCTGTGTCTTATTATATGGATGACCTGCTTAGGAAATTCTTGCAAAAGCTGAGAGCATTTATGGGAACTCAACGGACAGAGGAGCAGAGCAGTGGCAGCTGCCAGGCCAGTGGAGAACAGGTCAGTGCAGCTGTGAGCTAATTTTTGCTTCCCCCTTCCAGAACATTTTTTTCTTAGTGCTGGGGTCAAACAGGCTAGGTGAGTGCTCCACCACTGACTGATGATTCCCAACCCTCAATGGCTGAGCTTTTCAAGCAAAAGTTAAGTATTCTGTGATTTTTTTCCAAGAAATACACAGAGCACTAAGAGTTTGTCATGTGACCAAGATTGAAAGCTTCGTGGGGGAGGTCTCTGGCACTGCACATACTCATAGGTCAGGCCAGAAGACAAGTAGTTAAAGGGGAACAATACAACTACCTAGGAGGTGAGAGAGGACTATAGCGTCCAGCTGTGGAAACAGATCAGTGAGCAAAGTGTTAGAAACAGCAGGTTGGATCGGGGTCAGCAGGAATTTGTGTCATGCACCGACAGGTATTGCAGATCACCTTAGAGTTGTCAATAAGCTGCTGTCGACTGTGAACCTTCAAGGTAGTGATGTATCGATCATGCAGAAATTCCTTTTCCTGAATCTCTGACCCTGTGACTAGTATGTCAGGGAACATGGCTTGGGAACTACCCTTGCCCCTTCCACAACAACAGTCAGTAGTGATGGTAGCATAGGAGGGACAGCTCTGCCTCCCCACTTTTCAGAGTGTGTGCATCTGAGCTGGATCTTCCAGGAGACTAGTTTCCCTTCCATAGGATACATAGAGACACAGGCAGGGTTGTGAGAGTTGTGCTGTTGCCTCCAGAAGGTAGGAATGTGAGCAGTAGGTGCAGAGTGGCAGGGCATATGGGAAGGAAGGAGCCTTGCCGAGTAGCGTAGGACCACTCTCTGGGTTAGTGTGGGATTGCCCTCTGGGTTGGTGTAGGTTTACCCTTCTATGTTAGTACAGCATCACCCTCTGAATTAGTGTTTCTGTCCTCTCTCTGAATCACCCAGAAGACTTTTCAAAAATACAGATGGGGTCCAGGAAGACATCTCAGTGGTAACATGCTTGCTATACAGCCTGGACAGAGGACAAAGGAAGCATCCTAGAAGCTAGCTGAAAGACAGCAGGAGAGTGGATGCGGGTGGGAAGGAAGCCTCTGACAGTGGAGATACGGTCCTAGAGGAAGATGATCCTGGCTGTGGGAGAGGTCAGGAAGCTGATGGCAGGAGGGGGAGGGTCAGAAA
>LZPO01044397.1:386560-401407 GCA_001675575.1 Neotoma lepida
GGGGGAGAGTCAGGAAGGTGATGGCAGGAAGGTTTTTGAGGTTTATGTGTAGCTACCAGTGCCTGTGAAGTAGCTGTTTTGATTCCTGGAAGGAACAAGAAGTGATTAACTCAATCGCAATCAAACAAATGACTGGATCTAAACGGACGGAGGCTCTGGGAGACAGCTCAGTTGGTAAAGTGCTTGACTCAGGAGCTTGAGGACTGACTTCAACCCCAGAACTCATATAAAAAAATTTGGTCATGGTGGTGTGAACTGGTGATCTTGGCACAGAGGAGGTGGAGACAGGTAAACCAGACAGCCAAGACTACTTAGCAAGTTCCAAGCCCACCAGACAGATCCTGTCTCAAGAAAATGGTGGGCAGGGTCTGGGACATTGAAGTCTAATTCACACATCAGTCCTAGGGTCTGGAGGTTGTCCTCTCACCTCCCTATTCAAACACACACACACACACACACACACACACACACTCACCTACACACACACACAGAATGAGTTACTGCTTCTCAATAGAAGATATAAACTATATACAAAAAAGGTGCTCTGATGTTCCAAGAAATGCAAACTAAAATCACAAGAGCCATGAGCCCCACCCTTGCTGGAATGGTTATTCTGAACAGGAGGATTGCTAGTGTTAGTCACACCCACGTGACCTCGCATGCTTTAACTAGTCATTTCCACACAGGTCACCCCTGGGCCCAGGTCACTTCCGAGTCATACTCCCAGTGCACGCCCAGGTCACCTCCGGGCTCAGGTCACTTCCGGGTCATGTGCAGGTACATGGTCATGTGATTTGCACGCACCAATGACCATGCACCCTCGGTACATGCGCGAGTAGCCACGCGGACTTGAATACACATGCGCAGGCCAGCATTTAAAAAGCAGGTCCCACGTACCCTCTCTCTCCCGCACGTGTTCTCCACAGGCCTGTTCATTTCCACTTCTGTCCCCCCACCCTCAATAAAACTCTCGTTAGCAGGTTTGTCATGTTCGTGACCTTTTTCATTGCAGAGTACTATCACCACAAATACCTAACAGCTAGCACACAGAGAGAGTTGGAGGAAAGGGAACTGTATTTTGAGGAGAAAGTAAACAGTGCAACCACTTTGGAAATCAGGCACTTCCCCAAAAGTCCCAAAAAAGAATCACCCTGCGATCCAGCAATTCTGCTTCTGGATACCCATAATGACATATTTGCTAAGTACATGGGGTAACTAAGCTTGATTGTTAATGTGACACATTTTTAGACTCGCTTCCATCAGATTGGCCTGTAGGAAGGTCTGTGTGTATATCATTATTATTGTTATTGTTGTTGCTATTATTATTATTATCAATTGATGGAGGAGGGCTCAGCCCACTGTGGGTGCTATCACCTCTGAGCAGGTGGTCTTGAGTTGTATAAGAAAGCTAGGTGAGCAGGAACCAGAGGAAGCGAGCCAGTAAGCAGCATCCTCCAAGGCTCCTGCTTCAGTTCCTGCCTCCGGGTTCTTGCCTTAAGTTCCTGCCCTGGCTTCCCTCAGTCACGGACTGTAAGCTAAATGAGCCCTTTCCTCCCCAAGTTTCTTTGCTTGTGGTATTAATCACAGCAACAGAGAGCAAACTAGAATGGTTTGTGTGTTGATCCTCTCTGTACCCCATGTTCATCCTGGGTTTGATTGGCGTTAGCACCCTGGTAGCTCATGAAGTTGTACGTTTCTCATGGATGTTTTGGCTATTGGAATACCTCCTTTGGAAAATTGTCTTTTCAGATTCTTTGCCTAATTTTTTTTTGTTGGATTAACTATCTTTTTATAATTGATTTGTAAGTGCTTTTTACATATTCTAGACATGAATTCCTTGCCACATACATGGTTTGCTTATGTATTCTCCTCTTCCTGGGATGGCTTCCCACTTTGGTGAAGAGGCCTAGCTTGCTCTTCAGTCTCCTGTTCACCTTTCTAAGAAACTGCTTCACACTTACCCCACACTGCCCTTGTCCACTTGCTCTGACCCTTTGAAAGCCACCCACTCTGCTCTCAGAGGGGCTCATTGTGTTTGTTGTCTCTTTATTTGGCATTATAGTTTTGAGACCGTGTACTCTCTCTATGTACTCAAGGCTAGATTCGAACTTATGATCCTCCTGACTCAGTTTTGAGTGCACTAGGCCTAGCAGCCTGCTTTCTCTTTGTTCCTTTCTTTCTTTCTTTCTTTCTTTCTTTCTTTCTTTCTTTCTTTCTTTCTTTCTTTCTTTCTTTCTTTCTTTCTTTCTTTCTTTCTTTTTCTTTTATCTTGACAGTTGCCCTGTTCAGTCCTAGCTGGCTTAGCACTCTCTGTGTAGATGAAGCTGTCTTGAAGCTCACCGTGGTCTTCCTGCATCTGCCTCCCGAGTGTTGGGATTAGAGGTGTGACCCTCTCTGCTCAGCCTCTTTGCATTCTTAAGACCAAGTAACTTTTTTTTTCCTAGAGAGGAGATTTCCAGTTTTGAAAATACATCGCTTTAAAAACATGAACGCCCTGGATCTCGCCCAAAGTTTAAACTGAATGTTCAGGAGAGGTCTCTTTCTTCCACCCCCAACAGAGTGTGAGATGCAGCAGGCCAAGGGCTCCATCGATCTGAGCTGCTCTGGGCCTGGGGTGGCTGCAGCTGTGAGGCAGCCCAGCCATTTCGGCTGCTTGTGCACTTCTGGGGGTATATTTAGGCTGCTCCTATTTAGCGCTCCCAGAATAGCCATCGTTTTCTGTTTCTCAATCGTCCTCTTAGTTTTTGTTCCTTCCTGCTTCAAATTGAGAGTGACATATGACATACTTGATGATCTCCAAACCCTCCCCCCACCCCACCCCCGTTCCTGGAGTCTGCCCTTTTAACTGACATCTAGGCCTTCTGGATGTGAACTGAATGTGACCTTCAGTGGTATCCCAGACTTCCTGGGGGTGGAGAGCACCATGGCTAAGACAGAAGAATCAGAGTGCCTGCTCCAGTCCCAGCAGGCTTTGATCTCCACTACTTACATTCAGAAAGAAGTTTGTTGTGAATTATAATTTACTGGGATGAGAAGCGACTTGTGCTCGCCTGTGCTGTTTCTGGGGATTCAGATGACTTTGTAATCCAAGTGCTTCCTGACCCCAGGGACGCTCACAGTGAATGTTTAATCTATTTCTGGGTGCCAACCAGCCCCAGGATGGTTGAGCTGAGTCCCTTTGGCCCATTTTGTCTGTTCCATGAGTAAGGCACACAGTGTTTTGAGGATCCTGGGTGAAGTGGGTTTGGAAGCCTTGGGTGCTATTTCTAGAATGGTTCCTGACCTGTAGCGATCCTCCCTACTTTACATACAGCTAATCCCAAATTAGACTCCTGCTGTCAGTGGAGTATCTGATGTCTGCTCCCTCTAGGAAGTCAAGGTTAAACCAAAACTCGTGAGCTTCTTTTGTGAGCACTGAAAATAAATTGAGCTCAGCACAAAGACTCCAAGGTCAGTTCCCAGCTCTGAGAGGGACCTGGAGACTCGAGTGGTGGGTGTCCTGGCTTTCTTTCCATTGTTGTGTAAAACACTAATCAAAAGCAACTTATAGGAAGAAAGGGTTTATTTGGCTCACACTTCCAGGTCAAAATCCATCACTGAAGGAATTCATGACAGGATCTCAAGCAGGAACCTGGAGGCAGGAACTCAAGCAGAGACCATGGAGAGCGCTGTTTACTGGCTTGCTTCCCTCCTGGATCACCGCTTCCATGTGCTGACCCTGAGGAAACGTATCCCGGAAGATTTCACCTCGATGATGCTGGTCTAATTACTAACTACTGCAAATTCTGTTCCAGCTAACCAGCACCAATGGTCTCAGTAAAGTCAAGGTTTCATTCAAGTGGTGCTGGTCTCTTGTTCATAACAGCTGATGCTTCAGCCCCAGCAACAGAAACCTAAGACAGTGGGGTCCATGCTGGTTTCTCTTTTGCTGGAAGAGCTGGTTGAAGGAAGGAAACGGGTGTGAGTGTAGAGAGCTGTGCTTTTGATGGTGGCAAAAACAGAGTTGAAGAGAGGGGTGCTGTACAGTTGTTTTCTCACTGCCTTGACAAAATACGCAACCAGCAACTGAAGGGACGTGGGGCTTATTGCACCTTCAGGGGCTGTATCCAATCGTGGTGGGGAAGACACAGCGGCGGAAGAGTGAGGAGGCTGGTCACATCGTGTCCATAGTCAGGAAGCAGGAAAAGATGAACAATGGTGCTCAGCTCACTTTCTTGTTTCCATGGAACCAGGAACCTCGGTCCATGGGATGGCGCCATCCACAGCTAGGGTGGATCCTGCTACTTCAGTTTAACCCAATAGGCGGAGGCTGTGTCCTGCATACTAAATTCTGTCTAGATGACAGTATTAACCACCACAGGTGAATACTGAACTGTACCACAATGTTGTTTTTCCATTTGGGTTTTTACATATCAATCCAAATAAATCCATTCTAGTAAGTGTTGATAAATGGCATGTAACAACTTAAAGGGCTCACAAAGACCCATTCGTACAAAGGGTGGTCCAGAAAGTCTTTCTGTTGTTGTTGCTTTATTGCTCTTGGGGGGGGGCACCACCCAGCTCCCAAATAAATCGCACACAGAGGCTTATTCTTAGTTATGAATGCCCAGCCTTAGCTTGACTTAGTTTCTAGCCAGGTTTCCTTAACTTTAAATTATCCCATCTACCTTTTGCCTATGGGCTTTTCCCGTTCTCTTACTTCTGTAAATCTTACTCTTACTCCATTGCTGGTTGTGTAACTGGGTGGCTGGCCCCTGATGTCCTCCTCCTTCTCTGGCTCCTCCTTTTTTTTCACTCCTCCATCTCTCCTTCTATATATTCTCTCTGCCTGCCAGCCCCACCTATCCTTTCTCCTGCCTCACCACTGGCCATTCAGTTCTTTATTAGACCATCAGGTGTTTTAGACAGGCAAAGTAACACCATTTCACAGAGTTAAACAAATGCAACATAAACAAAAGTAACACACCTTAGACGGGTGGTGGTGGCGCACACCTTTAATCCCAGCACTCNGGAGGCAGAGGCAGGCGGATCTCTGTGAGTTTGAGGCCAGCCTGGGCTACTGAGGGAGTTCCAGGAAAGGCGCCAAAGCTACACAGTGAAACCCTGTCTCGAAAAACCAAAAATAAAAAAAAATTTAAAAAAAGTAACACAGCTTAAAATAATATTGCTACAACATGTTTCTAACAGTGTACTGAAGCTGAGGCCAGACTTGATGCTCTGAAAGGGACAAAATAGTGTCCTCTGGCCCTTCACCCCTTCCCACTCTGTCTGGGTGTGGGAGCTTCTCACAGCCCACATGATTCTAGGTGTCAAGTTCATTAGTGACCTGAGATGCCAGGGCACCTGAGCTCAGGACACAGCCCACACACCTGTCTAAGTGTCCAGGGCACCTGTGCTCATGACACAGGGCACAGCCCACACACCTATCTAAGGGGCCAGAGCACCAAAGCTCAGGACACAGGACACAGTGCATACCTGTCTAAGGGTCCAGGCAACCTGAGCTCAGGACACAGGACACAGCCCACATATCTGTCATGGGCAGAATCTGCCACAGTGGCTTTTCCACTTAGGCACACAACAGCCCAAGGCAAAATCAAATGGACAGCTTAGCAGGAGTGAGGAGACAGGGAAGAGGAGAAAGGCAGCAGTGAAGCGGAGAGAAGATGGATACATCTGGAAGACAAGACTATTTCTCTGTGCTAACCCAGTGGAAAGTGATACCACCTAAAGGCCATAAGAATGGTCCCCCATGAAGAGCCCTGAGTGGATGCTCCTTCATCCTGCAGGAGGCAACTGATGCTGCCCTTAGCAGTACTTTGTGCATTATCCTGTTTTGTTACTGGCATGCTCTGGAATATCTGTAGCACAAAAAAACATTAAAAGGACCTGGGACTAGGAAGATGGCTTAGTCAGTAAACTGCTTACCTCATAAATATGAGGACCAAAATTCAAATCCATCCCCATTACCCACATAAAAAGCCACATGTGATGGCATATTTCTGTAATCCCAGCACTGGGAAGGCAGAGATGGGAGGATTCTTGGGGCTTGCTGGCCAGTTAAACTCACCAAATCAGTGAGCTCCGGGTTTAGAGAGAGACTCTGTCTCAAAAACTATGGTGGAGAGCAATTGAAGACACTCAAAGTCAACCTCAGACCTCCACACACATACCTGCATATACACCTGCACACAGGAATGCACAAGCACACACAGAAATACACACACAAAAAATATGGAAAATGAGAGTAGACATTGACTGTTGATGTATTTCTAAGAAGATGGGGAGAGCAATGTCTTTAAAAGCATGACCTGAAAAGCTTTTATATAACAATTACAATTGTCTATTTTAAAAAGGGAAAGCGGTCTCAGGCTTGTTTTACACACTGCTCCTGAAGACATTTCTTTCTCATATTAGCCTTAGCACATCTTAGAGAGGCAGGTTTTCAGAGCCCTTATGTTGTTGTGAGCACTAAGACCGCTATCACTCATTCTGGGGAACTGAACTTCTAAAAGGAGACGAACTTCTCGTGCGGCTCACTCTCAAGGAGAAGGCAAGTGAATGAATCACTGTTTCTGCTTGTAGTAGGTGGAAAACTCAACAATTAAAAAGATGAAAATAGTTGCTGATTTGGATTTTTCTGGATGTGTGAGATAAATAGACTGACAATATATGTACCATACACAAGTTGAATGATACTATGTGATCTCTGTATGATGGAGTTCATGTTGGATATAAAGCACAGTTTATGTTTTTCTCCTAAATATTATTCTTTATTGTTAGATAACTCATTTTGTCATTCACATTCCATTCTTTTCTATTAATACTCCTCACATTCATTTCCATTTTCCTATTGGCAGACATTTCCAACTCATCACTGCAAACAGAACCTGAGCGAGTATCTTTGCAAGATACCTTTATTTATGTCAGATGATTTTTTAAAAATTTTTTGGTTTTTTGAGACAAGGGTTTCTTTGTGTAGCCATGACTGTCCTGGAACTAGCTCTGTAAGCCAGGCTGGCCTCGAACATACAGATATCTACCTACCTCTGCCTCCCAAGTGCTGGGATTAAAGGTGTGTGCCACCTCTGCTTAGCTAGATTATTTCTTCATTCAAAAATTTTCAAGAAGGTATGATGGTTAACTTACTTTTAGATTTAGCTTATTGCTTATGTGTAAGTGTGTAGGTCTATGTATACATATGTGCACACGCATGCTTGTGTTCATGGAAACTAGAAGAGGACATTGGAGCCTCTGGAGCTGGAGTTATAGGCAATTGTGAGCTGCTAGACATGAGTGCTGGGAACGGGGCTCAGGTCCTCTGGAAGAGCAGTAAGAGCCTTTGACCACTGGGCCATCTTTGCAGGTCTGTGATAGTCAACTTTAATTGTCAACTTGACACAACCTAGAATCACTAGGTAAGAGAGTTTCAATAAGGCATTGTCCACACTGAGTTGGCCTGTGGCCATGTCTNTGAGAGATTGTCTTGACTGCTTTAATTGAATGGGCAATATCATTCCTTGGTTTGGGGCCTTGGACTGTATAAGAGTAAGAGATCAAGTTGAGCACAAGCAAGCAAGCAAGCATGCATGCATTCATTTCTCTCTGCTCTTGACTGCGGATATGATGTGACTAGCTGTTTCCACTTCCTCTCACCTCGACTTCCCCACATGAATTATGAGCTAAGATAAGAATGTTCACTGGCATAGGAAGGAGAGCACCACACCCACAGGTGTTATTTAGACAGGGGTTGGGGCTTATAGACAGTTGGCATTGTTTTATGCTGTATTTTGTCTCTTTGCAACCCCCACACCAGGGCTCTGTCACAGGTGGGAAACAGTTCCCAGTGTCCATGGTCCTGGAGTCATCTGGTATTCTTAGGATGGCTGGTGTGACAGAGGCGGCTCAGGCATTGAGTGGGTTTGGCCCTTTCCCTGACTTACTAACCTAAGCACAGTGTTGTGGAGGGGAACCATGACCTAAGGCTGGAAAGAACCCATCTGGGATATGAGGGACCATGTGCAGAGTGAGGTGAGCACTGCATTCAAACCAGCTGGGTTCTCACTCTGCAGAGGTCCATGGGAACTACAAAGAACATCATGGGATTCTGAGGGCTGTCCCTGAGTGTTTCAGATAACCCTCACTGCACCTATGTCTAGATATGCTCTACAGGGCCCCTCTCAAGTCCCATTTCCACCTTTCTGTGACTGCACACACTCCTCTGTTCTGAGATGATTGTTCAATGGTTGGAGCAAGGTTCCTGCTTTAGAGTTGACAGCCCAGAGGTAGCTGAGTAGGTACGCAGGTGACTCTGGAAGATAGCCTCTGCTTTCAGAGGGGTAACATCTATGGCAGGCCCTGGAAGTCACCCCTTCTGAGACTGCACATGTCTAACTTTGAGCCCCCAGAGTCCCCATGGAAGGCTCTAGGCAGGTCCTCACTTGGGAAATGGGGGGCAGCAGGAGTATTGTCTTTCAGCTCCCAGATACTTTCCTCTTGCTTGAGCTGAGGCTAATTCTAGTTGGGTCCCCTTGATTCACCCTTGGAAGCCAACACCAGCAGAGGGGTGGGCCCTGGGTGGCCAGGGATCAGATGTAGGTCAGTATTCTACAGCCTGCACAGAGGCGGCAGCCAAGGAATCTGAGTAGAGGCCAGCTGTGGTCGATGAGTCACCCGGACACGGGCAGCAGCTATTTCTGAACTAAACGGAATCATATCTCCCTCCTCACCTTGAGGGGGCCTTGGTCTTCCAACACACTTCCCTGAGATCAAGGCGGGAAGAAGCTGAGGGTGAAGCCGGAGAAAGTCCTCCTGTGTGCTTTCCCCAGCCCCACACCATGCAGGCAGGAAATAACAGTTCAAAAGATGGGAGCAGACAATTCCAGAAAATTCTAGAATTTGGAGTTGTAAGGATACCCTCCCCCCCCCGCCTCTTTCCCTCCTCATTTCTGTCTTTCTCTTCCTTCTCTCTTTCTCTCCCTTCCCCCTCTTCCTTCCTCCTTCCCCCTTTTTCCTCCCCATCTCTCCTTTTCTTTCTTTCTGCTTCCACAGAATACCTGCTACAGAAGCTACATACTGTGTTAGACACAGGATAGGAGAGAAGATTGCCTCCCCATGCCATGTCCAGCAGGAGAAAATAAAAACAATGCCTGTGGGTGCTGGGTCTGACTGTTATAAGCACACTACATCCATGCCTCCCTTTAACAGGGTTTCTTAAAGACAAGAGGGCTAAGCACGGAACTGAGGTCTATGCCCAGGGGTCCAATTGATAAGAGCAATCTTTTCTGAACTGATGCACGCTGCTGGAAGGAGTTTGTGGGAGATCCTGTTTTCCTTTCTCTATGAGGAACGATATTTCATATCTCCAGGACCTGCTGTGTATAAGATAATGTGTCGGTCTCTGTAAATCTGCTCTTTATAATGACCACCAGATAGATTTCTCACAGGTTCCAGGGAAGGGAGTCCTGTCTCCCCAGGTACCAATCCCAGGAAACACAAACTTTTTGCTTCCAGGCACTGTTATCAGTGCTGAGGATTGGCTCTAGAAGCTCACGCATACTAGGCAAGCACTCCACTGCTATCCTGTACACCTTAAATATTTTAACACATGCTCTCCCTACACAACCCACGCTGGTCTTGAACTTAGAATCATCACTTTGCCCTCTTGAGTAGCAGAGAGTTACAGATCTGTGCTACCAGGCCCAGCTTCCAGACAATTTCCACTGCTCAGCTCCCATATACTTGGCTCTGCCCTCCAGAAGGCCGCCACCTGGTGTCACCCCTGGGCACATGGAATGGGGCCCTGACAAAGATTCACAAAGCAAGCAGGTACCCTGCTCCAACCTCTCTCTGCTTGTGTTCAATATGACCCCACATCTAGGCTTCAGCTCAACACAAGGCGAGGTATTATCTCTTGGCCATGGGGTGGCTGTGGCTGGTTTAGAGGATGGAGGGATATAGCTGGAAATCCAGCAGTGACATCCAGTGACTACATCTCTACATACCCTCATCCTAGAGAAAGACAAGTCAGTTTGTTGTTCCTGAGAAAAGAAAGGGGCATAGGGTAGTGGGGAGGGGCACCGAGTTCTCACTCTGGTGGCTCAGATTTCCTTGACCTTGGACCAGACTGGAAGGGACTTTCACATTCTCACCCCGGAGGGAACAACTGCCCGGTGCTGACCTGAGTTTCTCAGCCAGAGTCAAGCCCTCTTCCCTGCTGGACAGGCCAATACAGGCTCCACCCTGAAAGCTTCTGCGCACTGCACTCTGGTTCATCTGCTTCCTGGAGCCTCTTTAAGTGATTCTTTTTAAGTACCGGTAACCACAAAAATAATTTGTTATTCTTAACTATTTAATTCTGTGAAGGACAGTGTTGATGTTTCACAGTGAATTAATTGAAGTAGTCTGCCTGCCTTCCCACTCCTGAAAACCCTCCTGCATATAAAAATTTTAAATTTTCAGCACACTAAGTAAAAGGCTTTGCAGGACCTACTGTAAACAATAAGGAGGCAATAATAAAGACAAACACACAATGGAAAGATGGCTCAGTGGGTAAAGCATTTGTTATGCAAGCATGAGTACCTGAGTTCAAATCCCCAGAACTCACAGAAAAGCTGGCCATGCAGCTTGACTGTTTGTAGTCCCAGCGCCCCTATGGGGAAATGAGAGGCAGAGTCGGAAGAACATTGGGAAGCTCTCTGCTGGCTCACCTGATGCACAGAGCCAAAAAACAACAGAGACACTGCCGCAAGCCAAAGCAGAATGTGAGGGCTGACACTGGAGATTGTCCTCCGACTTCCCCCACACAAACACTGTAACATGTGTGTGCCAGTGTTCACACACACACACACACACACACACACACACACACATTGCATATACACATAAAACAAAATAAATAAAGATAAATTAATTAATCATAATAACCATTTGTTTTTGCAACAAGCAGATAGAGAATGGTCATCCAATACTAGAACATTCCTATGTGATAAAGATAATACTTTAAGTAATATACATTTGTGTGTGTACACATACACATATTGTATATACAGCTAAATGCATCTCTATCTATGTACCTCATTTACATGCATACACATTTATGTGTAAAGGTTATGATATCTAATGTATTTTTCCTAGTTTTTAATATAACATATGACTCACAGATGGTCCAAACTCATCCTTTTTACTGTATAGTTAGTTATTTTCTGTATGTAGGCATTGAACTCAGAGGCTCAAACATTCTGGGCAAGCACTCTATCACTGAGCAATGTACACAGCCTCCCTTTTAGTTTCATTTGGGGACAGTGTATCACTAAGTTGCCCAGGCTGGCCTTGAAGTCACTCTAGCTCAGTCAGGACTTGACCTTGTGGTCTTACTGCCCCAACTTCTGCTTGCCACCATGCCTGGATAGTGTGCAGTTTTATTGTTGTTGTTGTTGCTAATTTATTTATTTAATGTGTATTGGTGTTTTGCCTTCATGAATGTCTGTGCCATTGTATGTCTGATGCCCTCAAACTCTCAAAGACAGAGCCTGATTCCCTGGAACTGGAATTACAGATGGTGATGAGCCACCATGTAGATGCTGGAAGTAAAACCTGGGTCCTCTAGAAGAGCAGTACTCTTAACCAGTGGACAATCTCTCCAGTGCCTAGTGTATATTTCTGCTAAGTGTAAAATGCATTTCTAACTACATAAAACCAAAAACAGCAAGACAACTGCCTGCAGTAAGAGTCTTCTGTCACTGGACATGTGCCGAAGGACAGCATTCCAAGATCTATGGAGCCTTCANTAATTCTTACCTAAAGAGGTGACTCCAAACACTCCAAATTTCAGGAGGGCCTGAAATATAGACAAAACTATTTGTCTATAGTTTTAGAAACTTTCTTTCGGCTCTGCTACAGTTTCACAATCCAAATAAATCTAACAGACAAGCCAGAAGATAAAAGGCAAAGTTACTGCTCGGACTGCCCATTGAAGAATGGTTGCCTAGCATGCACAAGGCCCTGTTCCCATCCTCAGCACCTGGAAACCTGAGCTCGTCTTCAGAAAGGAAGTAATACAGTTGAGGATATGGAGATGGCTCATTCTATAAAGTACTTGCCTTGCAAGCCTAAGGACCAGAGTTCAATCCCCAGAACCCATACTTTAAAAGCTGGAGGTGGTGACTTGTGTTTTAATCCTTGGGGCCAGCCTAGCCTATTTGTCCAGTTTCAGGCCAGTGAGAGACCCTATCTTAAACAAACACAATAGGTGGTCCTTGGGGAGCAATAGCTGAGTCTTCTAATCTCAGTCTCAATTGTGCACATACACATGCAAAAACCTGCCATCCAAACACAAACACGGGGAAGGGTAGAGCCTGGTGATGGAGTCTGACCTTCTCATTCCAAGAGTAGAATCTAGGCCAGCGTGACAGAAATGGTGGCTCAGGGTGACCACTTCCTGTTGGCAAAGTCGCAACTCAACCCAAGTGGTTGGCTCTCTTTGAGACATTTTCCCATGCTTTGATAGTATTCAGGAAACCTAAGTCTCACTTCAGCTCGCAGATGGAATGCAGATAGGTGCATATTACTGCATTTGATCAAGACTAGACCTGTGAATCTCAGAACTGTAACTTTGTCCTGAAAATCTCCCACTAGGTCACTCAGACAACATGGGCATGAGGACACCCCTGAGCTGAGAGCCTGGTTAAGGATATGGCGTGGCCTTCACTTCATTTAGTGAATCTTGATGTATATCATTACTGTACAACCTACGAGAATTAATTTGACCCCTAAGTTTGCATCTGAAGAAGGAAATGACTCTGTACCATCACCTGTAGTGGTCTTGGGTGGAACAAGTTCCCGGAAGAGGTGTAGAATGCAGACGTTGCCACTAGAGGGCTCTGCAGGGACCTGGGACTCTCTCCTTCCCCACAGAGATGAGAGAGCAACCCCGCGGAGATTCTATCATTGTTTCTCGTAGCTGTTCAGGAGAGTGAGTCAAGAGAAGCTACTTCTAGAAGCTGCTTCCTTTGGACACCTGGGCATTTGCAGGTGGACAGCACCAGAAACAGCTGGTAGGGGCTGCACTAAGCAAATTTTGTGGTGGTGGGTACCACTCTCCGCCTGTATCAGAATAACCATTACCATTAGGGAGATTATAATGATGTCATGCAGTGCAATGTCAATTCTGAGACAGGCTCAGAAACTCTCTGGCAATCAATAATCAGAAAATCTGCCCTGAATCAGAATCCAGGTAGAGTGAGGGACAAGCCCTTGGGTTTGGGCATGAGTGAATGAGAGCCCATAAGCTAGAACAGAACGCTTGGCATTGAGGGGCTGCGGGAGCTCCGTGAGTCCACTAGTAAGGAGGTTGGCAGGACAACCTTGATGATGCCCTGTGAGGGTTTAATAGTAGCCAAGAAACACCACTCAGGACTGAGTGGCCACGCAGGGTGCATCTTATTGCTTTTAACATTCACTGTTAGCCAGACACTTGTAGTCTTTAGGTGTGGGCATAGTGAAGCCAGTGTAGCAGTGCCTAGAACTTCCTTCTTGTTCTCCAGGAGTTTGGCCTCTCAAGCCTTTTCTTTCAAAATTTTATTTATTTTTATTTATCTATGTCTATATTGACTGGCTGTATATTCATCATATGCGTGCAGGTGTGGGCAGAGGCCAGAAGAGGGCGTCAGGTCCCCTGAAACTGGTGTTACAGGCAGGCGGTTGTGAGCCACCGCTATGAGTGCAGGGGGTAGGGGTGGGAGTGGGGACCAAACCCTAACCCTCTGCGAGACCAGCAAGTGCTCTTAGCAGCTAAACCTTCACTCCAGCCCTCAAGCCTTTGCTTTCATCGATGGACTTAGTATTCTCTTCCCTGAATAGAGCTGTCCTCGGGGCCAGAGTAAATAATCTTCTAGCCCCCCATAAGGGAATACAAGCTGTGTGGAGCCTCCACCCCACCTCCACCTTCATTCTCTGTGAAACAATTCAGGTCCCCTCCGGCATGGCTCAGGCAGAATCAACTACCTGCATCCTTAAACTGGTGCAACCTAGGGGTTTTACTGCCGAGGGTCTCGCTCAGATTCGCTGGCCCAGTGAAAGGGCTTGTGGAGAAGGAGGAGACCTGAGGCCACAGTCAGGACACGACTAGGAGCGAGGGAGCGACCGTGGGCTGCAGGGCCGGGCGTCCCGGGGCGGGGGCGGAGCAGGTGAGCCGGCCGGGTGGGCGTGGGGAGTGCACTTGTACGTGACGTTGGAGTTTGCAGCGAGCCGGGAGTAGGAGGCTGTGCGCGCGTGTGTGGAGTGCTGCGCGGCCAGGAGGATGTGCGCGGCGGGGCGGCCACCGCAGTGAGTCGCGGCAACAGGAGCGGGCTGCAGCCCGGGGGACCCGGAGGCGAGGGCCAGCAGGAGGCCGCGGGCCTGGAGAGGCGCGCCGCCCGGCCCCAGGATGTAGGCGATCGGCGGCTGCGCTCCTGCTGGCGGCCGGCTCACCATGAAGAAGCACTCGGCCCGGGTGGCCCCGCTCAGCGCCTGCAACAGTCCGGTCCTGACCCTCACCAAAGTGGAAGGTAACGCGCTGCCGCGTGGCGTTGGGATGGCTGGGCCTGACGCATCTGTCCCTGATCCGGAGAGACACCTGGCTGCTACCGGGGCGGGGGTGGCAGCTCCGGGACGCTGTCCGCAGTGCAGCGAGTCGCCGCCAGTGGGGACCTGGAGGCTCCAGCTGTCTGGAGCTCCTGCCGGGGTGACATGCTCTTTGCACGCAGGGCTCAGATAGCGCGATGCACCTGGTGGCTCTGCTACCTTGGGTGCCTTTTCTGACTGTCCCCAAGCTTGTGCCCGCAGGGCAGAAGGGAGGCAAGTGCTAACCAG
>LZPO01044397.1:405456-417581 GCA_001675575.1 Neotoma lepida
TCTCAATTGCCTGGATCTCACTGATTTGGCTAAACTAACTGACCAGCAGGTCCCGGGGATTCTCCCCAGCACTGCGATTATGAATGAGCACCACTATGCCTAGATTGATTACTTATTTTACCGTGGGTTCCAGAAGATTAAACTCGGGTCCTCATGCTTGCATGACAAGTACTGTACTTGCTGAGCCATCTCCCGGCCTGATGGTTGTTTTTTGTCTTGTTTTGTTTTGTCTGGGTTTGGTTTTGAGATATGGTCCTGCGATATAGCCCAGGCTGACCTGGAACTCATGATCTTCCTGTCTCTGCTTCCTTATTGCTGAGACTACAGACATCCACTATCATCCTGTACTAGGAATGATGAATGAAGGCTGACCATATTACAGACTGTGGCCAATGGAAGCTTGTTCTATTAGCCCAGTTCCTCCTATAGAAAGGCTGAGCACTGTTACATCATTTTACCAACAAGGAGCTGGAGGCTCCCAGGACCATTCAAGACTCTCAAACATCCAGCTTTCATTTGAAGAGCAATAGTTACATGAGCCTGAGGCACTTTGTAGGTGCTCAGTGAATGTGTGTCCCTGAGGTTCCCCCTGTGGTGTGACTCAGTGGTCTACATCTCTATCCAGGCTCCCATGACTGGTGGCCCGCTGGTGATGACACTCTTGCTGCCTCTACTCCCAGGGTGTGAGGCCATCTTAACTGCCCCCAGAGCAGGTCTGGTTAACTGATCCAGCTTCTGGTCTTTTGGCCCTGTGCACTAGAGCAGAGCATCCTGGCTGCAGGAGTATGCCACGGAGGACAGCTCACACCACAGCAGGCAGAAGCAGAGACTGGGTCAGGATGTAGCAAGAGATAATAATATACCCCTAAGGAACCCCTCACCCCACACACACACCTGCTTTTTCTACCTAGGCCCCACCTCCCAGAGTTTCCAGAAGCTCCCAAAATAGTGCCACCAGCTGGGGGCTAAGCTTTCAAAACATAGACCTGTGGGGATATTTCATATTCAAGTTATAATACTGGGGAAAACCTCATGCTAAAATGTTCAACACTGATACCTCTATAGGTCCAATGCTTCTGAGTCAGTGTGAGTGGATTCTTGGCAAAGGATCTCTGAACCCAAAGAGCAGCATCTAGTTGGCCAGTCCTAGGCTGGAAATATCTGAGATAAGGACATTTATGTGCTATTTCAATCTATTGTCTAGTGTATGCAAGAATTTCTGAACAATTAGGAAATGTCAGATATGTACTTGAATAGATTACCTGTTGATGGGCTAGGAGAGACTCATTGAGTAGGAGTGCTTGCTATGTAAGCGTGTAGACATGAATTCAAATCCCCAGTACCCATGTAAAAAGCCATCAATGGCTGTTTGCATGCCTGTATCCCCAGAGCTGTGTGGAGCAATGGCAGGAGGACCACTGAGGCTTACAGGCTGTTGGCCTCACTCCAAATTCAGTGAGAGACCTGGTCTTGAAGGAATAAGGTAGAGAGTGACAGAGCTAGACATCCAACGTCTTCCTCTTACCTCTGCATACACACCTATGCAAACACATGAGCATTTACCACCACACATACACCACATAATAAATAAATGAATAAATAAATAAGCAGATAAATATTATCCATAGATATCTTTTTATTCTCCATGGAAGAAGTATAAAACGAATGGGACATTTCAGCAAAGAGTGAACTCACTTCTTCTACCTGAGACTCACATGGCCTGTGGTTCACTCTTGCCACCATTCCCCCTTCTTTGGGAAAATGACATAAGCCAACAGGACCATTTCCTGCACGGCCCAGATGTGGCCTCCAAATCCTCCTCAGGATCTGCTTTCTCATCAGGCTTAGAACAATGGGTATACATGCACTCACTTGCCTCTTTCGGGAGTACGATTGCTGTGGCAAGCACAAGGATGTGGTCTTTGTCCCCAGCTGTCACAGGTGGTAGGTAATAGGACAGTGTTGCTGACAGAGGGAACCCCAGAGACCAGGAGAAAGGGCACTTGGTGGCCACAGCTTAGGTTTACTAAAGATTCCAGAGAGGGAGCAGAAAGGTGAAGGCAGACTCTGGGGCAACCTGGTTACCGGACTCCACAGGGAGAGAGTATTGAAGCAGGCGAGAAGGGGATCCAGAGCATGAGAGTCTGGAAAAATAAGATAGATGATCAGAGCAGGGATGCTCAGCCTGGATCCTGACCCTGCTTCATCAGCCACAGTGAGTAGTCCTTAACAGAGAATTAGGGCAGACTGAAAACCACCAAGTCTATCAAGTGAAGTAAGCTAGTTGATCCTTTGTGTGTGTGTGTGTGTGTGATGGAAGCTGCCATGGAAAAGCTTTGAGGACGCCTGTCGGATGGGCTGAGAAGATGACTTATTTGGTAAAATGGTCTATGGTCATCACACAAGTATGAGGAACTGAGTTTGATCACCAGAAAGCTGGGTATGGAGGCGTGTACCTACAGTCTCAGAGCCAAGGAGGTGGGAACAAGAGGACCCCTGGGGCTCACTGGCCATCAAGTAATAGTAAATCTGTGAGCTCCAGGTCCAGTGAAAAACTTCTCTCAAATAATAATAATAATAATAATAATAATAATAATAATAATAATAAATAATTATACAGAAAGTTATTGAAGAAAACACATAACATTGACCTCTGGACTCTACATGTACCATACACACACATGCATGCACACCCCCTACACATGCATACACACACAATCAAAAGAGATTGCCTGCTGGAGAGGAGCTAGTGGAGATGAGGACTCATACTGCAGAAGTTCAAGCATGAGCTATAGGCTTAGAATGGGGGCTGACGTTGCTTCCTGCTTGCCGTGAGTCCTGGACATGGGCCGCCTCATCCACTGTTTATAGCATCCCTGTACAGCTGGTCCTCATGTGGTGTGAGTGTGAGTAACAGTGTATGGTGCAGCTAGGTGACACACCAAGACTGTTGCCATGAGCATCCACATCCTAACCACTGTACCTCCCTACCCCCACATCAGGATGAGGGCAGGACAGAGGACCAAGCAACAAATCAAGGTGCCAGAGTTGAGCAGAGAGCTAGGAATGGAGCATGTGCCAAAGAAGCCTGGAACATTGAGCCTGAATGCCTCAGGGGATGGAGACACTGTTAGCAGTCACAGCAAAGAGAGGAGGGGGCACCCCTCTTTGGTCGCAAGAGAGGAGTCAAACTACTTTGAGGTCTCAGCAGTGCCTACAGGGGCAGGTGGAGGGAGACAGGTGGCAAAGTCGGAAAGAGAATCAGCTCATTGGTAACAAATGGGCAAGTGCAGAATTCTGGCGGCCACCTGTGTATGAGATACTGGTGGAGAGGACAGCTGTACCAGAGGCCATGGAGACCACAAAGGATGAGAGAGTGAGTGATGTATCAGCCACTGCCAAGAGAGGGTGTTTTGCAGAAACAGTTTTAAGTAGGTGGTGGTCTACCAGCCAGATGGTGAGGGGTGAGTAGCCTAGCTTGGGATGGGAAAGCAGTTTCCAGCTGGGCATTGTAAGGGCCTTAGCATGAGCAGTTTGGGGACTTGTAAGGGAAGAGGAAGGCTGATTCCTTAATAGGCCCCCAGGGCAAGGTGACCAGTCTAGAGGAGAAGGGCCACAGGAGGAAAAGACTGGTAGAGAGGCAGCGGGGCTTCAAGCCCTGTGAGGAAGCAGGGGAAAGAGATGACAAGATGGTGAGCAAAGAGGCAGCTCCATGTGGAGGCGGGAAATCTCAAGACCTGCTCAGGATACTTTGATCTTTGCAACGTAGGAAGTGGAGTTTTCGTCTGCCGCAGATGATGGATGCAGACCGAAAGCTTGAAGAGGTGGGAACAGGTTCAGAATAGCTCTGAGAGAGAGCCAAGAGAGGGATTTAATTCTTAAAAGCCTTTTTGGCGAGTGAGGCTTTCCCACTGGTTAAGACATCTTGTGCCTTGGGGGAAGGGTCTAGACGGAAGAACACTGGGTGAGGTGTCAGGAGGCCAATCTTCCTTTCCTACCCTGCTGCACTTGCTAATTAATATATTAGACGTGTCACCTTGGCCTCTGGGAACCCGCCGTCTCTTTCCTTGGGACTGGATCTTCCATCAGCTCCTTGAGCAGAAACATCCCATGAATCCAGCAAGTGGCTGACTCATTAAGAGATTGGTGTATCTGATTAAAGCCTTTTGCCAACATAACCGGAGTCAAAGAGCAGAGCTCTGGGTGACCCAGACAAGGACAAACAGGGACTGAGGGGTGTGGGCATGGGCAAGCATGTGCCTGTGTATGCTTGCCGATGTGCACTGGGGGCAATTTTGATCAGTAAGGCCTGCAGCACGGCTCCAGTTAGTTCCACAGTTTCAGCATCAAGAAGCTAAGAGATGGGACTCTAGATAATAAGATAGCAAAAAAAAGAACCGCAAACAATCCCAAAGAGAAGCTGAAGCCAGACAACAGGGAGAAATGTTATGGCTATGGGGGCCACAGATTTCCTGTGTGTGAAAGCCTCCATGCTCTGGGTGAACTGTGCTGTGCCACTCCCAAGGTGCACAAGGGCCNTCCTGGGCAGGAGATTGAACCTGGGAGGACATGCTCAACACCGGAACGCCAACCCTGCTTCATCCCTCCCCAGCAAGTTCACTCTTGCCCTGTTGATGCCACGGCTTCTTTACTGGGAGCTGGCAGGAAGTTGTAGAAAACAGCCTTTTTCAATTCAAGCCAAACGCTCAGTGCTCTGTGCCTTCAGCTGCAAGTTTGCTCTGTTCTCTTATTTATTTCCACCTGATATTCCAGCCAACCAAAAGCAGAGGACTAGAGGTGTCTACCTGGCACGGAGCCCACACTGTCATGTGGAGTACAGTTGGCCAGGTGCCCCTTCCTGAAGGGTCCAAAGACTGCAGGGGGCAGGCTGTTTCCTAGAGGGGCAGTCCTGCACATAATCTGCCCACTTGTTAACCCACATTTGCCCTGAGAGTTCCAGTAGTCTGAAGTCTAAGGTTCTACACACACCGACTTGAACTGGGAAAACCACCAGAAAATAAGTGGAATGTGTCTGGGTGCATGTGAAGGTCAGAAGTGCCACATTCGAGCCTCAGCAGTTCTGAAGTTCCTGCTTACATTCGGAGGCACGAGAAGCACCCTGAGCTTGCTGGACAGGCCGTGACTAGCAGGGTGTGTGGATTAAGACTGATTCAAGGGAGCTCACATGTTTGGGGCAAGAACCAATACACACTCCCTCCCAGAACAGATACCAAGGCTTCCTCCAAGGTGTAGATGGCCTGACTTGAAGCTTTTGCTGGCTAGTCAGCTCCTCACAGGACAGAACTGGCTGTGGGCTGTGTAATCCCAGGCCAGTCTTAAACCCATGAGGCAATGCCACTGAGCCATTTGGGAGTTATCTGGAGACCTCCGAGGAAGTGAAGATGAAGGGGACAAGCCAACAAGAGGTCTGCTTATCTTCCTGGTTGCTGAGACAAAATATGCAGCATCAGCAGCTCAAAGGAGGAAGGGATCATTTTGGCTCATGAATCTGGAGGTTTCAGTCCATAGTATCTGGTGTCATTGATGCTGGGCCTGAGTGAAGCAGAGCATCATGGGAGTGGGAACAATATGGAGGAGAGACTGTTCATCTCAGGGTGGACAGGAAGCAGAAGAGACAAGCTTAGATATAACTAAGGACATACTCCCCAATTATCTACTTCCTCCAACCAGGCCCCGCCTACAGCCCCACCCTCTCCCGAATAGATAATACACTCAAATTTTGAATCCCTCAATGGACTCCAGCCCTCAGACTGCTTCAGGTAGAACTTCAGAGGAACCTAGATAGTCAGCTTCTCTCTGCTCAACCCCCCTATTTCACCCCCTCCCCCAAAAAACGCTTTCAGTCACTTCCTGTGAAAATTTGATTAAGTATGGCCCCCATTGGTTCATCTATTTGATGCTTGGTCACCAGTCACCACACTCCCCACCATGACGGTCATGGACTAGCCCTCTGAAACTGTAAGCAAGCCCCCAATTAAATGCCTTCTTTTAAAAGTTGCCCTGGACATGGTATCTCCTCATAACAATAGAATAGTAACTTCCCAAGTCTCTATATTGGCTAGAAAGATCAGTTTCTAGTATAAAATGCTGATTTCATTTTTTCAAGATGTCTTCACAGAGACCATAGTTTCTCCCCTCTCTATATGCTGCCTCCACTGAGGAGTTACCTCACTACTAAAGTTGAAATAATTCCCCAGGGGAACAGCTGTGAAGGGGAACCCACTACTTCTGACTCAGTGGGGTTCCCTTTCCTCCTAGGAGGCCATCAAAAGAAAGGCTCTGCCACCTATAGCTGGTCACCCAAATCCTGCATAGTGACAGATCTGGGTCTATGCCTGGGTTCATGAGCACAGTATGCACTCTTCTGTGTCCCCTTGAATTAATCAGCCCAGCACACCACAGACTGCAGAGCTCAATCACTTTTGTCTTCTCACACTTCTTGAGGCTGAGAAGCTCCTGACACACTGAGTTGTGATGGGGCTGTCTTCCTGGCTTGCAGTGGGCTGTTTTCTTGCTGTGTCCTGACCTGGCCTCTTTTCTATATGTTTGCATATGTAGAAAGAGGTGCAGTAGTAGGTTCTCTGGTGTTTCTTCCTGTAAGAACATGAATACCTGGGCCCTGGGAGATAGCTCAGCTGGTAAAGTTCTTGCCTTGCAAGCATGAGGACCTGAGTTCCATCACCAGAATCCACATAAAAAGCCAGGTGTGCTGGCACACGTTTATAATCTCAGCTCTGGGGAGATGAAGACAGGTCGTCAGAGCTGGCGAGCCAGCCAGCCTGGCTGAATTGGCACGTTCTAGTTGAGTTAGAGACTCTGTCTCAAAAAACAAGATGGACGATGACACCTACAGCATGTCACCTGAATCCTGCATAGTGACAGATCTGGGTCTGTGCTAGGTCTTCAAGAAGATGGCATACGTGCTGACATGTGTCCTTGCATTAGCCCAGCTTTTGTCTCCTCATGCTTCTAGAGGCTAGGAAGGTCACTGAGGAATGACACTCAAGGTTGACCTTTGGCCTCTACGTATATGTGTGCACATAGGAAAAGAACACTTGTCCCCACAAGCTAGAATCTCGTCTTACAACCTCATTTACCCTACCTAATCTCTTCTACAGAGGTCCTACCTCTAAGCACAGCCACACTAGACTTCAGGGTTTCAACCCGTGAATTTGAAAGGAGTGCCATCGCCCCAGCATGCTCAGATCCCCAAATAGCAAATCCTAGCCCAGAGCCCCACAGACTCTCAGGCTCTTTTGTCCTTGTAGGCACCTAAAGTGTCCAACATCACAGCCATTACCAAGATCTCCACGTTCATGGAGGCTATTGGGTTGGACGTGTGGGGACAGGAACTGAATCTCAGGCACTCACAGATGACTTCGAGTAAAGTCTCAAAGCCTCATCTGCCTGGCTATAAAGGAGAACAACACTTATTGCCACAATCATAATGCAGAAGGAAAGAGACAGGGCGTGTCCTGGCAGAGTTTGGTGCAGATGTAGGTGTCTCACCACCTTTTCCCTTATTTCCCCTTCTTCGATGCCCAGGGTCAGCATCTAATGTCAATTGTCCATGGCTTCCATTCTCTTTCCATGATCAGGGGCATGGCTAGCGTCTCTGCTATGGAGGAACAATTGGGGTTTGCTCTGCTATAGAGTCCAGGAATCCATAGGGGGTGAGAGTGGGTGTCTGGCAGAGCCAGGTGGGCATGATGTTCTGGAGGAATGTTACCTAGGGATTGATGTGGTCTACAGGGTATAGGCCTGATCCACAAGTCTCCTCCTTCCTTCCATGCCACTGTTTGATCATCACAGGTGGATCCTCAGTGAACCTTAAAGAGTAAATGAAACCCAAAATACTCGAATGTATTTGGGGAGATAAGTTACACTTGCAAAGAGCCATACACAAAAACTTTCTTCCAAGCCCCTCATTTTTGAGGGGATCTATTTAGTTGGTAGCCTGGTCTGAGAATGTGTCTCCATCAGGGGCATTCATCTTTGAGCTCTGTCTTCCCTGGGAAGTCTATGGGGAGAGGAAAGGCTGGTCTGCTTCCCTGATCAGCTCCCTATTGTGTCCTGTTTGAACAGAATGAGAGAAACTTTAGCCTTTAAGATATGGACACTGGGAACACCACCCACTTGGATGAAGCCATGGTCTTCTGGGAGCATGTCTACTTTGTGCCTCAAAGTTTATGGCCAATAAAGATTTGTAAATGAGCAGCCCCAATTAAATTAATTACCCAAGGGAAATACCAAGAAGTATCCACACAAGCCTAGATGTGACAACAGTGTTATCCATGGCAGAGCCAAGCCAAAAGCAATCCCTGTGTCTATCAACAGATTGATTGATAAGCAGAATGTGGTATGTCCATACAACAGAATACTATTCAGCCATAAAAAGAAATCTTCCAGCATATGGAAAATATGAATGAACCCCCACACTAAATCAAATGGGGCAAGCTTATATATTTACATGACATTTCCAAAATGGGCAAATTAGGGGGACAGAAAAGAGACTCATGGTTACCTAGGACTGAGGGTGAGGACAGGAACTGATTGCAAATGAGGTTTAGGACTGATTTGGAGGGCAATGGATACTTTAAATATGTGTGATACTGATGGTTTCTTAATTGTATAAATTTGTTAAAAATGACTAGAGGGCACCAAAGGGGGCTGGATTTTATGCTATAGGATTATACCTCAACAAAACTGAGAACCTGTGGCTGCACAGGCTGTGTAGCTGGAGCTGAGAGCTGTTGCCTCTCATCCTTGTGTGGTGGCATCTGTTTCTTTTGTAGGAGACATGTACCATGCCAGCCTACAGCGTCTTTGACTCCAGCCTTGAGTCCCTTCCCCTCAGGGCAGAACGCTGTCTGGAGAGTTTATCAGAAAAGTAGTTGTGTTTTCTTGGAAGTTCAAAGAGATTCATTTTATGGGATTTTTTAGAAGACACCAAATGACTTTTCAATCTCACTTTCTCATCCTAGAAGCAACTTCCACTAGAGAGACAAAAATCTCCCAATTTATCATTTTCTCTAGGGAAACTCATAGACATTTCCCAACATGAAAGGTCTCCCTTGGTACTCTAATGGGCTAGTGCCTGAGACATACCCTCAACTCATCCCTCATGGCCCAGGCTCAGGGTGTTGCCTCCAGGTGTGGGTTCTGCCTGACCAGAATGATCAGAACAATTAAACCTTCTATAAATCCCTCAGAGGAGACAATTCAGGGTGTGTCTGTGTGGGAGGTAGCCCGCGGCACTGTCAGCTTAGGGTGACTCTTGAGTTCGAGGAAGACCCATTGTTTAAAAGAGCAGGCTCCCTTGTACACACACACATACACATACACACACACACACACACACACACACACACACACACACACCGGGGGGGGGGNACACACACACACACACACACACACACACACACACACACATACACAGGAGAACTCTCATAAACACATGTACACACATCTCACACACATATTCATATTTTTAAAAATAAAATAAAACAATGGGCATGATGGCACACACGTGTAATCCCAACACTGAGAAAGCAGAGACAGGTAGATCCCCGGGAATCACTGACCAGCCAGCCCAGTTGAATCAGTGAGCTCCAGGCTGCTGAGAGACCCTGTCTCAAAAACATAATGAACTATACCTGAGAAATGACACCCAAAGTTGACTTCCAACAGATACACACACACACACACACACACACACACACACATGCACAGGTATACACACACATACACATGAACACACACATAATGAGAACGGTGAGGAAATTAATATAATCAGGACTTCAAGGCTCAGTGCAATGATAGGAGGTTGGCGATATCCTTGTCTATCACTCTTTATAAGTGAGGCCCGTATTGTCCAAAGTGTGTTCCAGGGCACCCTAATCCCCAACACAAGTGTCACATCTCTGACAAGCATGGTGACTCACACATTGTCTATTAACCTTGAATATTCCTACAGCTTGTCTCTGTTCAGCGTTCTCTAGACTTACTCAGCTGCAGAACCCATCTAGCTGGAGTGCCGTTGCCTGTGTTACCCATGGGAAAACACAGCTCTAAGTTAGTGTTATTGTTTTTAGAGGCTCTCATGCTGGGTTGAGTGTTGAGTGTCTTCATTTCATTTGTTATTGGTAATACTCCCTTGGTGAGAGGACTTGGATAGATTGCAAAACTAGAGAGTAGCTAGATCCGAAGAAGCATTTTAGCAGCATAGAAATCGGATGGTGGTGGGTGGAAGGATGGGGGCTGGGAGAGATGACTCAGGCAGTGTAAGTGCTTACCACATAAACATGAGGACTGGAGTTCTATCCCTGTCTCTTATACACATCTAGATGTGTATAAGAGACAGGGGGGGAGTTGAGTTTTGAGGAAGTAAAACCTTCTAAAAGTTTCCCAGACTCAAAGAAGGCTTGAAAGGAGTCTGAGGAGGAATGCTGCCCCACTCATAGCTCCTATCCGAAGCCTGTCTGAGCATCACTTGGGCAGCTCATTGACTACAACCTTGAACATGGCACACAGTGAGATGCATTTTCTCCCACTCAAATGGTGGGAAACAAAGTGCAGCCTCTAACCACGTTCACACTCTGCTCTGCATTCATTCTTAGCTAAGTTGGTTTTTTCCCCACTCTTCCTTCATTAAACAGGGTGGAAGGACTCGGGAGGAAGGCGTGCCACGTATCCTTTAGCAAGTTTGAGGGTTTCTCCCACTGCATTGACTGAACATCACAGGTGACAAGTGACAGTGGGTTTCAGAGCTCATCACCTTGCTCAATGTCCTGGGGCAAATCACAATTATTCTTAATCTCCTATAGCCTTCCATCTCACCAATCTTGGGTGAAGCTTCGGATTCCCCAGCATGCACCTGCCATGATACAGAGCTGCCGTTTTCCACATAAGTGTTCAGTAATTATTTTGTCACTCCTAGAGTTCCTGAAGTACAGGGACGGTGCTTTGTGCTTGACCACAGGCCATCCAGTGCTCTGGACTCAGTGTCAATGCTTCTCTTTGATTCCCTGGATGGCTGACATGCTCACATGTTGTGTAGGACACAACCCTAGGAACAGGATAAAGTCCATTTGGTTAAATGCAGGATAGAAACATGATGTAGCCGGGCGGTGGTGGCGCACACCTTTAATCCCAGCACTTGGGAGGCAGAGGCAGGTGGATCTCTGTGGGTTCAAGGCCAGCCTGGGCTACCAAGTGAGTTCCAGGAAAGGCACTGCCAAAGCTACACAGAGAAACCCTGTCTCGAAAAAACAAAAAACAAAAAATAAACAAACAAAGAAACATGATGTAATCCTATGGCTGCCATGTGTCTGTGTCAATGGGGGGCAGAGGCACAGGTCTGGAGAGACCCCCGTGTGCTGCTCAGACCAAAGCCTGTAGAAAATGCAGCCACATATGAGCAGGGGCAGCTCTGGAGGCTGAAATGACCACAGATTGCTTTTCCCTCCGCTTCTCAGTATTTTTGTCACATAGTAATAGAGAGTTTTTTATTTACAGTTGTAGAAAGTAATAAGAGTAATTATGTGGGAGCTGGGGAGATGACTGGATTGGTAAGGTGCTTGCCACACAAGCATGAGGACCTGAGTTCAATCCCATGTTAAAAAGTGGGGCCTGGGGAGACAGCCATGGGTAAAGCACTTGCCAGGCAAGTGTGTGGACTAGAGTTCAGATCACCAGAACCCACATAAAAGTTGGGTGGGCGTGTGACAGCCTGCCTATAATTTTGGCACATGGGAAACAGAAATTGCCAGAGCAAGCTGGCTAGCCAGACTAGAAGAATAGGTGAGCTCCAGGCTGAGTGAGAGACCCCACCCCAATATCAGGGTACAAGGTGGAGCCCAATTAAGAAAGACACCCAAGGGGGGCTGGAGAGATGGCTCGGTGGTGAAGAGCACTGACTGCTCTTCCAGAGGACCCGGGTTCAATTCCCATCATCCACATAGCAGCTCACAATTGTCTGTAACTCCAGGATCCAACACCCTCACACAGACATACATGCAGGCAAAAACACCAATGCACACAAAATAAAAATAAATAAATTGTTTAAAAAAAGAAAAGAAAGACACCCAATGTCAACCTTGGAC
>LZPO01044397.1:435463-445930 GCA_001675575.1 Neotoma lepida
TGAGTGTGAGTTCACAGAGCTGGAGGGAGCTGTAGCCTGAGTGTGAGTCCACAGTGCTGGAGGGAGCTGTAGCCTGAGTGTGAGTCCACAGTGCTGGAGGGAGCTGTAGCCTGAGTGTGAGTCCACAGAGCTGGAGGGAGCTGTAGCCTGAGTGTGAGTTCACAGTGCTGGAGGAAGCTGCAACATCTCGCCGGTTGCTGGATACCTCAGCCCTACTAAGCTTTGGCTCTGTGATAAACCTCTGGCCTTCTTTAGGGTGATTTCACTGCTCTCGGATGAAGGAAACCATGAGAGGTGGCATTTTTTGAACAACAGGAAAAAAAACTGTAACTGGGTCAAAAGAGACAAATGTGGTGCCTGGGAGTGTGTGGCAGGAAGTGTCATGGTCAGTGGATGTGGTAAGACTTCAAGGGACCATGTTAATTACTTTCCTTCTTCGGCTTGTGCTCTGAGGGAACACTGTCTGCCATGGCAGGGAGGGCTCACTCACATTTGGACAGGTCAGAAAAGCAGAGACCAGAGAGGAAGCTAGACTGGCTTACACCCTTCAAACCTCCCAACCCCTACTAGAGACCACCCTTCCTTCAACTAGAAGCCACCTCCCAGAATTTACACATTCTCCCCAAACTTACCNCCGGCTGGGGACAAGGTGTTCCAGCACATAAGTCAACAGGGAACATTTCAGTCAGATCCTAACTCTCTGGCATTTGTAGGCTATGATGGGAGCAACAGACAGCTGGGAAGTGTATGGGAGGAAAGAACCATTTATAAGCTCAAGGAAACACTTTAAATCCCTGGGCAAGCATGGGCCAAGTTTATAGGACTGTCTGGAAGAAAACTTTAAAAGCCCCTGAGATTTAGCAATGTAAAAATACGACTCCTCCCTAGACTCGCTTATAAATGTAACACTCTCCCAATTAAAATACCAAAAGATTTGTTTTAAGACAGAGACAAGAAAAATCTGGAGAAAGAGGTGCTGTATGTGTGTGTGTGTGTGTGTGTTTGTGTGTGTGTGGGGGGGTGCCCTGGCCAAACCAGATATGAGATTAGAATTCTGAAACCCAGTGACTAAAGCAGCTCTGTCCACGCAGACGACCATGGGGTGTCGACACCTGTGGAGTGTTTTGGCGTGTAGTTGGTGAACCTCATGTGGGTGAGGAAGGGTGAACACTTTAGTCAGTGATGGGAAAAATTAATGTTAGCCACACCTCCTACCTAGGGAAGCCTAGAAAAATTCCATGTAGAATGTAAGGGTCACACCTGAAATCTGAGTACTAGAAAAAATATGGGAGCGATTATAGCGTTACCTTCTTATTTGGCGCAGAGTCTAGAAGCCCTCAAAGAGAAGACCAGAAGTAAATTAGAGTCTGTGTGAAGACACACACATACATAGGCACACACACATATGTAGACACATACACTCACATAGACACACACACAGACATACACACTCACATAGATACATACATAAACACATCCACACTCACAGACACACACACACATAGACATACACACTCACATAGACACATTCACTCAGACACACACACAGACATACACACTCACATAGACACACATCATAAACACATCCACTCACAGAGACACACACACAATAATAGTAACTAAAATTATTTTTTAAAGAAATAAATTAGAAATAAAAAAAATTATGCTTTAAGATGGGGGCTGGAGAGACAGCTCTGTGACTGCTCTTCCAAAGGACCCAGGTTCAATTCCCAGTGCCCACATGGCACCTCACAACTGTCTGTAACTTCAACTTTGGTGATTCAACATGCTTTTCTGGCCTCCAAGGGCACCAGACACACATGTGGTGCACAGACATACATGCAGGCGAAATACCCATCTAATACACATATGAATGAATGAATGAATATTTTAAAGCTCAAATATTATGCTGGTTGGTAAAAAAAAAAATAAATCACCGTTATCATGTGAAAATGTAAACTGAGTTTCTCAGTTAGGGTTTCTATTCCTGTGATGAAAAACCATGAAGAAAGGGTTTATTTGGCTTACACTTCTACATCATAGTCCATCATTGAAGGAAGTCAGGACAGGAACTCAAACAGGTCAGGAATCTGGAGGCTGGAACTGATGCAGAGGCCATGGAGGGGTGCTGCTTACTGGTTTGCTCCTCATGGCTTGCTCAGCCTGCTTTCTTATAGAATCCAGGACCACCAGCCCAGGGATGGTACCACCTGTGATGGGATGAGCCCTCCCCCATCAATCACTAACTGAGAATGCCTTACAAGCTTGCCTAGAGCCAGATCTTATGGAGTCATTTTCTTAATTGAGGCTCCCTTCTCTCTGACGACTCTAGCTTGTGTCAAGTTGACATAAAAACTAGCCAGGATACTGACCAACTGAAATAGTTATAATTCATATGATAGAATTCATCTATAGAAAAGATAGTTATAATCCATATGCTGAAGTTCATCTAATAATAAAGAGCTCTTTTTCTTTTACTTTTGGTTTTTATTGAGACAGAGTAGCCCAGGCTGGCCTCAAACTCCTAAAACTCTCCTGCCTCCACCTCCTGAGTGCTGGGGGCTGTAGGCATGAACAATCACACTGAAGATAATATCTCTTTTAAGACATATAAGAGCAACCCACAATTCAATAGAGAAAGACATTGGCACCCTATGATCAGACAGTTCATAGGAAGAGACACAGGAATGGCTTGTGGGTCTGTGCGCTGCTTCATCGCACTTTTAAGATAAGAGATGAAACATGTTTGGTTTTTACTATCAGCTTGACCAAAAGAAAAACAAAGAGGAGTTTTGGTTACACCGTGTGTAAGCAGAGCTTGAGGAAGCAGACACCTAGCGTGCTGCTGGTATGTGCACATTGGCAAACTNGTGGGATGATTTGTGGGGCAATACCTATCAAGATCCTAAGAGCGTGTCCACCTCCACCTGGTATCTCACCCATGAGAGAGATAGCATTAGGGGCTGGAGAGGTGGATCACCTGTTAAAATCTTGTGCTGTTCTTGCAGAGGACCAAAGTTGAGTTCCAAGCACCCACACTGGACATTTCACAACTGCCTACAACTCCAGATCCAGGGGATCTGATGCCCTCTCCTGGTCTCTACAGACACACAAACACACTTAGAAATTTAAAAAATAAAATCTTTACAAAAAAATAAGAATCTGCATTAGCAGATATGTCACCAAGCACATAGTTTGAGCAGAACCCCACTGCACCTTTGTAATTAGCTAAAGATTCAAATCACCTCTAAACAATACTACGTAGGCTCAGAGCATCGGCTGTAAATAGCAGGGTGTTTATATGATGACAGAGAAGGATCCCCATGAAATATCTGTCAGTGAAAAATCAAGACACACTAATCATTTATAAAATATAGAAAGAATACAGGATAAAATATAGATAGCTGTGTTGATGTAAATCANTGGTAGAGCATTTGCTTAGNTTATGCAAGGGCCTGGGTTCAATCAACAGAGAGCTGTGTTGCTTAAATGTACATTTATAAACAAGACTTAAGTTGGAACAAAACAAATGGGTGCCTTATGTTCTCAGAAAACAGTAGGTGATTTTGCAAAGTTAAACTAAAAGGAGCGAAGGGCAATTCTAAGAAAGAAGAAACAAGCACAGCTGTGTAAGCATCCAGGAGCCCTCTCACCACATACTCTGTAAACGAATGTACTGAGAATGGAAACTGGAGGCACCTGCCCAGGGCTGGATGCCAAATAAGACAAGCACTGCCCCAGCATGAGCTGTACTTGGGAGGTGCCAAGGGCAAGGGCTCTCCTGCCATTGTTCTGAGAACATAATGAGAGAGGACAGGCCATGCTGCGGGAGGCCGAAGCTGGTTGGTGGCAGACAGGAAAGCTGCTTCTAGCGAGGTCCCTACTTGGCCATCCTGTGACCCTTGCTTAAATCTGAGCCTCTTGACTTCACCCAATTTTTAAAAGATTTTTTTTTATTTTTACTCTGTTTTTAGGTATGAGCATATGTCTGTGTCTGTGTGTGGACTTGTGCACACAAGTGCNGGTGTCCTGGAAAGCCAGAGAGCTCATTGGATCCTTGGGAACTGGAGCTACAGATGGTTGTGAGCAATCCAACATGGATGCTGGGAACCAAAATCAGGTCTTCTGGAAGGACAGTGTGTACCTGTAGCTGCTTAGTCTTCTCTCCAGCCCTTCACCTAACTTTAAAGAAAGGTAGTGGCTGCTCTCCAAGTGGCAAAGGTCAGGCCCTCCCACATGGCTCTCCCAGTCCCTTGGCTTATGCAAAGGCATCCTTCGGCTTACTCATCTGAGTGCTGTGTTCAGCTTGTCCTNGTTACCAAAGAGCTGGCTTGTCCCTAGCACCTTCACCATCCACAGAACCTCTGAGTGTTGGGGTTCCCTGTGCGCTTACTAGGGCTCATACCTCAAAACCCATTTTTACCTCATTTTAGCCAATCACATTAGGCCTGCCAAGCCAACCAGTATGGCTTGTGCCATGACTGTCTCTTTTTTTTCAGAGACATAGAGATGAATTTTATCCTGTCACTCAAACCACTGGAGAGAGATGCCTTCTTTTCTCTCTTCACAAAGAACAGTCTTCCAGTGGAGAGAGGGGAGAAGCATGAACTCCACTAGGAAGCTGTATCAGATACTGTCTTGGGGATGCAACAAACACCTGACAAAAACAACCTGAGGAAACACTGAAGGCCTTTTTTTTTTCAGCTCACAGTTTGAGGGTACAGTCCATCATGATGGGGAAGGCACAGCAGCAGGATCCTAAGGCTGCTGGCCACATTGCATCTGCAATCACAGGGAGAGAGAGATGGAAGCAGGTGGTCAGCTCGGATTTTCCTTTTAATACAGACCAGGACCCTAGTCCATGGGATGTCACCATCAACATTTAGAGTAGGTCTGCCTACCTCAATTGACCTAATCTAGAAACTTCCTCCTCGACATACCTAGAGATTGTCTACATGGGGATTGTAAATCCTGCCAAGTCCACAGTGAAGATGCATCATTGCAGAAGGAATTCAAGCCAAAGACAGACGACAGGATGGAGATACTTTCCGCTGTCTTCTCACTGTTGTCTGGTGTTTTATTTTGTTTTGAGATAGGGTCTCACGTTGTCCCAGCTGACCTCCAATTCACTATGTAGCTGAAGGTGTCTTTAGACTTTGGCTTTTCCTACCACCTTTAAGGTTTCAGGATCAAGTTAATTCTACCCCAGAGTGATAAAAGAGCTTGCAAACATGGTCATGAGAGATACTGTAGAGGAAAAGGGAGGAAATATTTTAGAAGATCATTTCACAGTATTCTAAAAGGTTGGAAAACAGACTCTCCACCAATAGNCACAGCACTGACTCATTGCTAAACTCGTGAATGACTCATTAACCAGTTACTAAGTACTTAATAAGGAAAGGTGTCAATGAAAAGGGGGGCGTGGCTCCAGTGTGAGAACGTGCTGAGTCAGNTAAGGCTTTGCTGACTTGGAGGGACGCGTCCACCCTTCACCATGGAACTTGTCCTTTGATTCCACCCTGTTCCCTTCCGTCAGTAACTCAGACACACAGATCGTGTGTCTTAGAATGTCATTACTAATTTAAATTGTCTGCTCTGTGAACGACATTGGGAAGGGAATGAAAACCAAGCCCCAGCCTGGGAGAAAATAGCTGATAGAGGCCTGACATTCAAAGTGTACGAAGAACACTTAAAAGTCAAATACAAGCAAGTCTGATGTAGGAGTGAGTGATTGACCTGAAAAATAACCTCAGCAGAGAGGTAGACTTGGCCAGGGAGAAGGTATCTGGCACCCAGTGGCATCAGGGAGCTACAAACTAAAGGGCAGAGAGACACCACCATCTACATATCACAATGACAAAAAGTCAAAGCACAGACAGATACTGTGAAGACGCAGAATAGCCAGTGTCTCTTTCATTGCCGTGCTGAAGATAAGAATACAGACACCATGGAGAAGAGGTCCATGGAAAACACTCAAGTACTTTTAACCACCTGCTAAAGGCAGAAGACCCTAGCTCACTTCCCGACACCCATGTCCTGCAGCTTAGAGTCACCCATAATGCCAGCTCCAGGGTACCTGACACCCTCTTCTGGCCTCCAAGGGCACCTTCACTCATATACACATACCCGCACANGGGTACACACACATAGGCATCATTACAAATAAACCTTTAAAAAAGTTTTACATGAGGGGATAGAGAGATGGCTTAGTTAATTAGAGCACTTACTGCTCTTGNGGGGAACCTGGGTTCAGTTCCCAGCACCCACATGGCAGCTCACAACCATCTATGTCTTATTCTAGTTCCAGGGGATCAGATGCCCTTTTCTGGTCTGCACAGGCACCTGCTTGCATATATGTGAGCATACCCCCACACAGATACATACATTTGCAATAAAAATATGTCTTTAAAATGTATTTGCTAGATGTGCTGGTGAATTCTCAGGATGAGCAAAGAGTGAAGCAAACAACCTTTGGTGNGGGGAGGGGTAATGGGAAGACACTGCCATCTGACCATGGCCATGAGGCCATGCTGTGTAAGTCCAAAACTCCCAGATAGTTAACAACTTAAAGCAATGTATTTTGTTGCTTGTAAATGAGGTGGTAGTGTCATACTTATACAACGATTATGATTCCCACATTTCATTATCTTCCACTCAATATTTAATGTCTACTTCATGATCACAAAGAAAAATTTCAAGTTGCACTAGTCAAGGTTCTCTAAAGGAATAGAACTTAGAGAATATATATATGAAGTTTTCGAGTGGCTTACAGGTTGTGGTCCAAGAGTTCAATGATGGCTATTTCCCAAAGCAAAGACCAAGGATCCAGTAGTTTTTCAGTCCACAAGACCAGATGTTTCAGCAGTCCTAATCTTGTGCTGGAGTCCTAGGGGTGTCCTAGAGAACTGCTAGTTGTCAGTTTACGTTGGAATCCAGATGAAGTGGGTGCTGACACCAGTGAAGGAGTGGCACAGGACAGATGAACTTGCCAGTGAGAGTGAGGGCAAGCCAACAGGAAGCACAGGCTTCATTCTCCCGTGTCCTTTTATGTGGGCTGCCACCTGGAGATATGACCTAGTTTTAGGGTTGGTAGTCCCACCTCAAATGATCCAATCAAGAAAATCCCTCACAAGTTTGTCTAGCTACATGAGTTTTAGTTAATTACAGATATAGTCGAGTTGATACCCAAGATTAGCCATCGTACAAGTGTTTCCAAGATTGCCTCTAAATCCCTCAATATCCAAGGCATTCCCTTCTATAAATTTTAAGAATTTTTATTTTATTAGTTATGGCTCTGAGTGTGTGTGTGTGTGTGTGTGTGTGTGTGTGTGTGTGAATGCAGTGGCCACAGCGGCCAGCAGGGGGTGTGAGATTACCCTGGAGAAGTGATTGTAAGAGGTTGTAAGCTGCTCTATGTGGGTGCTTGAAACTGGCTTGTCCTCTGCAAGAGTAGTAATCACTCTTCACCACTGAGCTGACTCTCTAACCACTAAGGATGTATTTTAAAAGTAAAAAATGTTAGGCTGGTGGTGAGATGACTTGGCAGGTAAAGGTGCTNCNAAGTGTTACAACCTGGGTTCAATCCCCATAATCCACATGGTGGAAGGAGAGAACCTCTCCCACAAGTTGAATTCTGTCCTCCACATGCGAGCCATGACACGCACACATAAGAAACACATAAATAAATGTAAATTAAAACCTTCAAAAGTAAAAACTGTAGAGGAAGCCAGTGGGTGCTAACAGGATCTAAAAAGCTTTCTTCAAACAGTTGGCCTGAATTAAGGGAGGTAGTTTTAGCAAGCNTTTCCTTCACAGGCCATTGTGTTGAATTGGCATGTGCAGTGTCTGCGTAAGTTTACAGTGTCAATCACAGATGTGCAAGGCAGTTTGGCCTCTGGCTCATCTTTGGGGCTAAGAAAAGCCTGGGATTTAGTACTTGTCTATATCAGGATGAGGGAGTCAAATCAGTTAGTCAGCTAAGACGTGGATGTGACTGTTGCCTGGATTAAGGGGCACTGTTCTGACACGTGAAGCTAGGACTCATGGCCAGTTCCACCTTGGTGGATGGTGTGGATTAACAAGTCCTGCCAGAACTCCCACAGAATGTTAACCATGTGTCCAGAGGAAAGTGTGGGGAACAGTGGGGGAGACAGACAACGAACCCCACTCTGTAGGAAGAATAGTGTAGAGCCGTGCAGCTGTTAGCCATGGAAGAAGTAAGACTCCAGAAGAGCTGGTGACGTGGCTCAGTTGGGAGCTTGATTGCTTAGCACACTGGTGACCCTGGGTTCAGTCCCCCGGGGCCATAGAGCATTGAGGCATGGTGGTTCACACCTGTAATTAAGCACCAGTGAGGTATAGACGGGAGGAGGGTCGTCAGTTCAAAGTTGTCCATGGCTATGCAGCAAGTTCAAAGCCAGCCCCAGCTACATGGGACCTTGTCTCAGAACAAAACACAGCAAAGAAGACTCTAGATGATCTCATATTGGTTGCTTTTCCTGTCCCTGACTAAACACCTGACAAAGAGTGACTGAGGGGAGGAAGGGTTTATTTCTGCTCAAGGGTCAGAGGNTGTCATCCATCATGGTGGGGGAGGCTTGGCATGGCAGCTGCTGGAGGCTGTGACAGCAAGTGTGTAAGGCAATGTTTGCTCTTGTCTTGGAAGAGGAAACAAAGAACTGAGGATGCTGGTACTCAGCTTTCTCTCTTTAGTCCAAGACCCTCGCCCATGGGTTAGTAGTCCACATTCAGGAAGGTCTTCCTCCTCCTTTAATCTCCTCTAAATATGCCCTCAAACACTCTCCCCAAAGGTGTGCCTACCTAAGGCCCCGGGTGTTTCTTAATCCAGTAAATTAACTATTAAAATTAATCTGATAAATCTGGCAGCCGTTTTTCAAGCCTTCAACTCCAAAGGGGAAATTCTAACATTTCCTACTAGACAAGATGACCTTCTGAGTGCCCTTTCCCCTGAGGACTTTACTTCCTGTTCTGTTACATCTCTACTTCAAAAGCATTCTAGNCAGAGCTTTCTACTTCTTCCCNGATACCTCCTGAGACTTCAACAAAGCCTGTTGCTGACATTCAGCTGCAGGGTAATGGCTTCCCACCTCCCATTAGCTAATTGAAACCCACAATAAGAAGTAAGCGTGAAGCTGGCTTTTGTGCAATCCAGTCTGCTGCACAGTAACTGAGCGGCAGAGCAATCCAGGAAAGTCCCGCAGGTGTGGGCTGGCTGAGCTGGGTTGGGTGCTACACCATGCAGTAGTCATGCTCCATCTGCAGTGATACCATTGTCTAAGATACCATTGTCTNGGACGTGTCCCTGTCAGTCAGAATGATATTTCGTTGATCTCTTTGTTTGGATGCTGATGTGTCTAAGGGTGGAGTCACAGCTATGATGGACCACAGCATCAGCTTTATTCAGGCTTCTTGTGTTGAGAGTTGATTTTTGACATTGATTTGCAGCTTTCTGAGCTACTTCTGAAGAAAACATTGACTAAAGAAACGGATAGTGTGAGAAAGGTTTGAAGTGGGTGTTCAACTTCTATTTAAAAAAAAAAAAACGTTCAAATCCTTTAGCATCATTCACCTATCAGAAATTAGTTAGTGTTTTAATAGAATATTGTCTTCTAATCATCAGGGTCCTTAGCACTGGGTGTGCGGTTCAGCACAGCCCTTAGAGCTGAATGTGACAGGGACTTGTCTAAGGACCTGGCTAAATGCTGATTCCAAGGCTCCATCTACCTCTAAAGCCCAATCTCTTCTGCCTGAAGTGGCCTGGGGCTCTACATTCAGAGCTGCTGCCCCAAGGGCACCCCCACTCTGTGAAATGCTGCAGTGGACCCAGAAAGGAGTTCATTAGACCTCACTGAAGGAAAACAAATCCTTGAGTGTAGACCAAAGGGGTGGGATTTTACATTGAAATTCAAGAAAGAATTTGGTTGCTGCCCAAAGTCACTCAGGACAATTGTGGTTTACCCTGCTGAGGAGTCCAGAGCCTGCTAGGTAGAAGTTCACATGTGGCCCTCTGTTGTCCTAGTCAACTTTAATGCTATCTTGACAAAGTTGTCCAGAGAAGAGAAGTCAATTGAAGAATTACTTAGGTCAGGTTTGCCTGTCTCAATGAATTGATATGCAAGGGCCCTGCCCACTGTGGGTAGCACCATTCCTGCCCACTGTGAGTAGCACCATTCCTGCCCACTGTGAGTAGCACCATTCCCTCTTCAGGTGATCCTGAGCCGCATAAGAAAGCTGCTTAAGCACAGGTCTCTGAGCAAACCATCAAGCAGCTTTTTCATGGTTCCCACTGTAAATGGTTCCTCAGCTGTGAATGAGTTCCCTGGTTAGAGGGATATGGAGCAGTCTTGATTCCTAATTCCTAATTGAGTTCCTGCTTTGATTTCCCTCTAACAGATCAAATTCTGTGATTAGACAAAAGCCAGCATTCCTCAGGAACCTGTGAAGCTG
>LZPO01044397.1:446320-459907 GCA_001675575.1 Neotoma lepida
CTCTTGCTTCTCTCCTGTGGGCTCAGTCTGCTCTGGACCTTTCTCTGCTCTGGACTCTTCCAGATGCCTCTGGCTCTTCTCTCCTTCATGTCTACAATGAAAACTGTCCCCTTCATCATACCATGGAGCAATCATATCATCAGTTTATACAACCTCAAGGTCGGCCATGACCTGCAAAAGTAAATAACCTGGTTAGACTGATTTTGATTAGAATGCTTTGACACAGCAACAGAAATTAAACCAGAGTACCAGCACATCCCTTTCTTGAGTTTTACAAGATGAGACTGAACTCTAGCTGAGGGATAAACTCTGGTGCTCANGTGTGGGAGGTGGAATTCAAATAGCTGAGAATTGTGAGTAATTTGCTTGAATTTTGAGAGCCTCATCCTTTTCATTGGTAGAAGGGGATAACAGTTTTCTAAAAAAATATTTTGAGGACTAGGGAAGATAGCTCAGTCAGTAAACTGCTTGCCATGCAAGCATGAGGACCTGAGTTCAATCTCCAAACCTGCATTAAAAAGCCAGGCATAATGGTACATACATACAACCCCAGTGCTGTGGAGGGGGAGACAGGCTCACTGGCCAGCCAGCCTTGGCAAATCTGAGAGCTGGAGACCAGTGAGAAGCTCTGTCTCAAAAAAAAAAAATGGTGGTCAAGAACACTTTGGGGCCTGCTCAGCTCATCGTAAAGATGGCTGACAGGGCTGCCTCTGGCCTTGCTAAGTTTCCATCCATCATAAAGTCTGTGGACAAGAACACCTCTAGGTCTGCTTAGAAACTTTCAAATAAAAACAGAAGAGGACAGTTTGAGGTAGGTTGGTATAGGAGTTTGTCCCTAAAGCTACCTGCCTCACTCAGAACTAGCAATAGGAGTCTAGTTTCATTCTCCAGCATGTGGCTATGCAGTTTCCCAACACCATTAATTCAAGAGGTTATCCTTTCTCCGTTGTATATTCTTGGCCCTTTTGTTTGAAAAAAAAAACTGAGTTGGCTGTAAATGTGTGTGGTTCTTTCCAATCCCTCGGCTCTGTTGGCTTGCTTGTTTGTTTTTAAGCCAGAAGTACAGGGTATTAGCTGCTATATGGCTTTATAGAAATTGCAAACTCAAGGACTGCAATGCCTCCAGCTTGGCTCTTGTGCTCAAGGTTGCTTTGGCTATTGAGCATCTTCTGTGGTTCCATATAAATATTAAACAAGTTGTTTTCCATTTCTGTGAAGAATTACAAATAAGCAATACAGAAACTAGAGAAGCCATTTTGTGAATGAGCATATAGCTCCCCAGGGAAACTAGACGTGAGTCCCAAGCCCCTCTAGAACAACACTCCACCAGACTTCTTTTGCTTTTCTCACTTTTAAGTCNATACAAGAAGATGCATATTTGAGAGAAATGATTGAAAATAAAATAAAAAATAAAACAAAATAAAATGTTTTCAATAAAAACATGTATTTTATTGAAAATAAAACTGTGCTCCAGTTTCCCTTCTGTTGCTGTGATAAAACATTCTGACAAAAGGCAGCTAAGGTGAGGAACGAGTTTATTTGCCTCAAACTTACAGGTCACAGNGCACTGGTGAGGGAAGTCAAGGCAGGAACTTAAAGGCAGTATTACCTCTAACTGCAGAACTCACTCATAGCTAAGGACATACAGCAGAAACCACAGAGGAATGCTGCTGGGTGGCTTNCTCTCACTCTTAATGTTTAGCTAGCTTTCTTCTTCAGCCCTGGACCACTGCCCAGGGAATGGTGCCGCCCACAGTGGGCTGGATGCTCCTACATCAATTAACAATCAAGACAGTCCACCAGAGACATGCCCACAGGCCAGCCTGATCTGGGCTCAACTGAAATTCCCTTCTCAGGTGACTCTAGCCTGTGTTGAATCAACAGAGCCATCTAGGACACTGGACAGTATTTTTTTTGTATGAACTGAAATCATGAATGACAGAAAGATTTGTGGACTAAAATGCATCTTGCCTTAAAACTAAAACTGATTTTAAGTACCATTTTGGCCAACATAGTTCCAAAGGGTATCTGCTGCTATTGAGCCCTGCAGGCCATTTGCTTGGTGCTCTTTTAAGCCATAGGAAGCAGTGTGACNAGTCTTGGCATTTTGGTAGTGATCGTGCCTCACCTAGCAGCTAGCAGCATTCATTCTCATGTATTTGGATATCCAATTTTCCCAGCATCCTAGTAGGATGANGTGTTTGGAGGTACCACCACATCCCTATGTATGTGCACAGATAAGAACACTGAGAAGATGGGGGGGACTTGCCCAGTGTCAGGTGGCCATGGGCAAGAACTTAAACGAGTGTTGGCAGACAAGAGACCTCTTCCCATCCATCCCTGCAAGACTNACATCTCTGCAGCCTCCATGGTTCTGACCAGGATTATATTCCAGCTGGGTAAAGATAGGGCTTTTTGTGTTCACATCAGTCAATATTTACTTAGCACTTCCTGTATGTCAAGCTCTTTGTTAAATGGTGGAAATGCATAGCCTCCATTTCCAAGGCATTCTGTCATGGCCTGGAACAGGTGAGAGTTATTTAGAGAGGGAGAGGGAGTGAGGAAATGCATTGCTAATTATCATGAGAGCATGATTGTGGGGTAGAAAAGGGACAGTCCCGTGGGACATTGACTTGTGGGCTGTGCACCTGGGGAGGCTTTTCCTCATCTGGGCTTTGACTTTCACATCTGTTAATAAATTGCCCTTACAGGTTTGTTTGACATGAGTATAAGAAACCTGGGTGGGGAAATGCATGAATAAAAGGGAAATGTAGAAGCCCTAGCCGGTTCCTGGCACATGCTGGCACATGGCATGATGGTGCCTGTCCTGGAAGAGTTGGTTGCACTGGCTCTTCGGGCAGGTCCTGGTCCTTCTAGAAAGGAAAGAAATAGCTGTTTCCTTCTGGGTGACCTGTCATTATTCTGCTTCTTCATCCTTAGGAGGGCCTTGGCATTTGATTTTGAGATAAGTCACACCTAAATGTGCTGNGAGTCTCTCTGTGCCTCATTCGTCAGTCCATGCCACAGCTTTCAGTGATGCCTCCAGAAACCAGTTCTGTTGTGACTTTGGGGCATCTGGTGAACCTGTCTGTGCTGCTGAGCTACTGGTGCCTCCTCCCCATGTTCCCCTTCTCACTTTCCAGCCAGCCCCTAAGTGGGGGCATCAGGCAGTGGAGTTTGTAGTGAGCAAACACCACTTTGCCTAATGACTTCAGCCTTGAGACAAGAACTTACTCTGAACATACCTGGGTTGCCACAGTGCTAAGCTACACTATGTGCAGAGCAAGTGTAGCATGAGGCTTTACATTTGAGTCACATACACACACATACACATACACACACACACACACACAGAGAGAGAGAGAGAGAGAGAGAGAGAGAGAGAGAGAGAGAGAGAGTTTCTGTTCAAGGGAGAGTTATGCATGACCTACAATTAAAAAACTAGTTGCTTCTGAGGACCCTGAGTAAGTGCTGACTGATGGTCTCTGATGAGAGACAAGAGAGACGTAAATGGTGAACACAGGAGCTCAGGTCTACATATTAAACAAATTAATGTTCTGCTGAAGATGAGGAGAGCAGAATTTCAGCCTGNGCAGAGAACTCAGCCTGTGAAGTGTTGTATGAGCAAGNCTGAGGGCTTGAGTGCAATCCCTCAGAATCTACATGAAAAGTTGTGTGGTAGAAAATGCATATAATCCCAGCACTAACGATGGGAGGGAGCCAGGAGGGGCTCTGAGTGAGCCCCAGGTCAGTGAGAATCCCTGTCTCAAAAGACAAGGTGGATGAAGACTGAGAAATGACAGTAGAAGTTAACCTCTGGCCTCCATAAACACAGGCATGTGTCACACACACACCACACACACACACACACACCTGTCTCTTATACACATCTAGATGTGTATAAGAGACAGCACACACACACATGCATGCACACATTCTAAAAAGAAAAAAAAAGAATTTAAAAGAGAACTGAAAGAACTCCAAAGGACAGAAATGTCTAATGAAATTTTAATTCCTATTAAAATTGCTCTCGAGTGCAGAGTGACCTCAATATCAATCCTTTTCAAACTCCAGAAGATCGAGGATAAGGCAGAATTCAGGGCTGAGGTGGATGCAACAGTGACTTCTTCTCCAAAGGGGACACATCATGTTCCCCAAGGCTTGTGACTGCATCTACAGCAAGGGGACTTGGGCATCATCATCGACATTTGGGACCTTGAGGTGGGGCAAGAAGGCTGAAGAATCCAGGTGGATCCAGCTTGATTATCTTTAAAATAGGATGAGATAGTCAAGGAGGGAGCCAGGAGAGCAAAGGACAGAGAAGGGTGGAAGAGACTCCCTGAAGAAAGGCACTTGACCTTCCCAGGAAGTCTGTATGGGGATGGAGAAGGGACACACACTCAAGGATGTGGGTGGGCTCTGGAAGCTGGGACCAGACTCAGCAAGGATGTGGGGACCTCAGTCCCACAGACACCAAGGATATGAATTCTGCCAAGGAACAGAATTAGTGAAGAAATACACTGTTCCTCAGAGCATCTCCAAAGGAGCAGAGCCTGCTCACATCCTGATTACAAACAGTCAGATCTGGGACTCCAGAACCACAGAACCGAAAAAGAAGAAATGTGTGCAGCTTCCCAGGCTGTATGGATGCTCAGCTGTTACAGCAGCAATGGGCAGCTAACTAGATATGATATAGAGACAGACTTGGAGCAGCACCAAAGAAAATCTACAAATGGAAATGACAATGATTGACACCCACNACTCACTAAACACATTGACACTTCAATTTAGTAAAAAAAGATTGTGCTTGCCTGGAAAGAAAATTAGTATATCCCAGGGAATGCTGAAATATTTATCTAAAACGCATCTTGGAAAGACAGAATGAAAGAAATCACATCAAGCAAGCAAATTGGCTAAGAGTCTTCATTGAAAAAAAAATTTAATGAGAAAGCCAGTGAGATGGCTCAGAGGATAAAGACACTTGCCACCAAGCCTGATGACCTGAGTTCAATCCCTGGGATCCACAATGTGGTAGGAGAGAAACAAGTTCCACCAGTTGTCCTCTGACTTCATTGTGCATACCTGTACTTGGGTACATATGAACACACACATAAGAAAGAATAGTGGAGAATTGTCTTAGTTACTGTTCTATTGCTGTGAGGAGACACCATGACCAAGGCAACTTTTAAAAGCAAACACTTAATTGGGGGCTTCATTACAGTTTCAGAGTGTTCATCCATAGCCATCATAGCAAGAAATGAGGAGACAGGCAGGCAGACATGGCCTAGAGCAGTAGCTGAGAACTCACTTCTGATCANTAAGTTGGAGGCAGAGAGAGAGAGAGAGAGGCTGGGTCTGGCATGGACTTTTGGAACCTCAAAGTCTACCCCCAGTAACACAGCTCCTCTCACAAGGTCACATCTGCTCCATCAAGGCCACATTCACTCTAATGAGGCCACACCTCCTAATGCTTCCCAAACTGGGGACCAAATATTACATTCAAACATATGAGCCTATGGGGGCCGTTCTCATTCAAACCACTACAGGGATGGAAAACAACATGGAACCAAAGGAATGAGTTCACAGAAGCTGAAAGTTGAGATTTCAGGAGAAGAAAATTAGATGTTTTATGCTTATTTAGTTGTTCTAAAATAACTCACGGAAGCGGGGTGCTGGAGAGGTACTCAGTGTTCACAGAGAACCTGAGTTAACTTCCACTCACAACCAACTCTAACTCCAACTGCAGATCAGTCGCCCTCTTCTGGTCTTGGAAGACATTGCACTCATGTAGGCATATACACAATATCCATATAATTGGAAATAAAAATCTTTCTTAAAAATAAAGAGTGTAAATTCAGCAGAGCCAGTCAACTTTAGGCTTAAGAAAAACATAAGGAAAAAACTGTGTGCTTAGACATTGAAGGTAGCTGCTTTTAAAAATATAAATGTTAATATATAAGGGAAATGTGTAAAGGAAGCCAGCCAGTCCACAAGAATGTAGAAAAAGGAAAAATAGACAGAAGGACAAAGCACAGCGCATTGAAGTCACAAAGCCAGACAGAAGCCTAATGCAACTACAACAAATGACAATATGTAACATCAAATTAGTCTGTTAGACACAGACACTTAAACTAATTTATTTCGATTGTCACCTGCTGTTTTCAAAAGACATAAAGTAAGATACTAAAGGTTTGTGTAGACTGTAGTCTTGTAGGCTGNGAGTCTCTCAGCTAAAAACTACTATCCATTAAGCCATTTGCAAGGTAGGTAAGCTAGAAGTTATGGGTAAGGCAGGGCAAAGAAATGAATAGTTTGTGGCTGCTGGTCTGCTTCACGGGGTGGGAGGGGGGGTTGTGTAGTAGCATGANACTCTCTGGTCAAAATGGCTGCTGTTCAGTGTCCCTTTTATTCCCCTCCTCTAGGGTCCTTGCAGAGACTATTTCTTGCCCATATGGCTCATGGCCCACTCAGGACCCCTGTGCTGGCCAGCCCTGCCCATCTCAATTCAAACCAAAGGTGGAAGAAAGGGTTCTAAAGGAGGGAAAAAGGCAACTCATTCTCCATTTCACCCCTGAAGAGCATTCCATTTGGTGACCCTCAAACCCAGGTGGAGGTGATGCTTGCCTGGTGAGACTTTTGAGGTGGGAGGCAGGTGTCACACAGCCCAGGAAAACAGGCCCGAGATACTGACCAAACACAGGTTGACTGGGGTCAGGGCCCTGCAGCCCAGACTTCTTTTGTAGGAAGAAGAGACACCTCAGTCACACAGTTCTTGAGGACGAGATTTCCCTGTGGCGACAGCCTGAGTGAGCTCTTCTTGAAATTCTATTGCAGAATTAAAAATTGGATAGGGTTCAAATTATAGACTTCCTAAAAATAGTTGCTGGAGGCTAGCTGTAAATTTCAAGATGTGGGGAACAGGGCTCCCCTAGTACAGCCAATGGTCCCTCCTGTGGAGGATTCTCTGTGGAGGTCATGTCTGCTGTAGGGAAGGGGGTCACATCAGATGCAGGGACCTGGAGGAGAGGCTGTCGCCTGTATGCCATGCAGAACATCTGCAGCCCCAGGAGCCCATTATTATCTTCACATAGTTAGAATGTCTTTGAAGTATTTGTTGCCGAGAGCCTGTGGAGACAGCTAATAATACAGACAAGGCCAATGTCACTCATCTGGGGATTCGTTCCAGAACTATTAGAGAACACCCGACCTTCTGTGACACAAGCTTGCTTCTTTTTACAAAATAAAGGTAACGGTTCTCCTGGGTGTTTGCTGTTGTTGAGGTAGTTTTCTTCATTTTCTTCATTTTCTGTGTATGGCTGTGGTGTGCATGAGTGTCTTTATGTGTGTCCGTGTGTGTGGACATACAAGTAAGCAGCTGCACTTGTGGGTGGAGGCCTGAGCTTCACATTGACTTCAGGGTCTTTCCTCGATCGCTTTTCCACCTTGATGTCCACTCAAACTCAGAGTTTGCTAGCCAGCTTGCTCCGAGAATCTCCTGCCTTTGCCTTCTGGGACTACAATTACAGGGAGGTGGCCACACTCACCAGCATTCACCTGGGTTCTGGGGATCTGAACTTAAGTCCTCTTGCTTCTTCAACAAGCTCCATTGTTGAGCTACTTTGAGATCTGTAATGGAAATGGAAAATGGGGTGTAAGTTGAAAATGCTCTTTATCATAGTAATATTCAACAGTAAAAAAAAAAAAAAAAAAAAAAAAACTATCCTAAAGCAAAAGCCTCATTCATCCAAGATTCGGGTCTCAAGTTCCACAGTATCTGTCTATTGCTGTGAAGAGACCATGACCAAGGCAGCTCATGAAAGGAACTATTTAACTGGGGGCTTGCTTACAGTTTCAGAAGGTTAGTCTGTAATTGTGGTGATATGCATGGTGTTGTCACAGTGTCACAGTACCTGAAAGCTTTACACCCTGATCCATAATCAGCAGGCAGAGAGAAGGAATGAGTTGGGGGTGGGGAGATCTGGTCTGGTGTGGGCGTTTGAAACCTCAAAGCCCACTCCTGTAACACACCTCCTTCAACAAGGCCACAGGCCCTCATCCTTCCAAACAGTTCAACTGGGAACCAAGCCTGTAAATATACTAGCATATGGGGGGGCATTATCATTCAAACCACCACAGTATTGTTAAAAATTTACCCCCACACAAAAAAATCTAAAATATTGACCCTCTATCAACCCTATGCCCCATCCCAATGAGAGATGGTCCCTTCTTGACTTTTAAATAATCTGGTGAATACATACCATTAATAAATGTGGGGCTCGAGACACAGCTCAGTGGGTTCAGTGTCTGCTGCACAAACGTGAGAGCCCAAGTTCCAGTCCCAGAACCCACATAAAACGCCAGGTGTGCAACTTGCACAAGTACTCCCAGCTCTGGAGAAGCAGAGACCAGTGGAGCTCTGGGTCTTGCTGGACATAGAGTCTTGCCAACCAGTGAGCTCTGGGTTCAGTAACAAACCTCATCCCCCCAAATCAAGTAGAGATGAGATTAGGGAAGACACCTAACGATGACTCTGGCCTCCACACATGTACTAACCCTCATACATGAATGTGTGAATAAAAAAAATTGTGTGGGGATGGCAGGTAGGGGGTGATTTTTTAAAAATCCATTTATATTTAAGAATTAGTGGTTCCTAATCCTAATAGAATATTGTGGTGGTTTGAATAGGCTCAGAAGGAGTGGCACTATTAGAAGATATGGCCTTGTTGGAGGAAGTGTGTCACTGTGGGGATAGACTTTGAGGTCTCCTATGCTCAAGCTATGCCCAGTGTAGGACACAGTTCACTTTCTGTTGCCTGGGGATCAAGATAGAGAACTCTCAGCTCCTTCTCTCAGCACCATGTCTGCCTGTGTGCCATCCACCATAAGGATAATGGACTAAACCCTGAACTGTAAGCCAGCCCCAGTTAAATGCTTTCCTTTATAAGAGTTGCCTTGGTCATGGTGTCTCTTCACAGCAATAGGAACCCTAACTAAGACAAATATTCTAGAGTTGTGTGTACTGCCAGATTACAGGGGCAGGAGAAGCAATGGCTTGCCACCAATGAAGCTCTATAATGAAGTTAGGAAACAGAACATAAAGGGCTCCGGTATCCTAGAGAGGGGAGAATTCAACCACTGTGGTCAGATAGGTTGAGAAGGTTCCAGAGCATCCCTGAAGGCTCAGCAGGAGGCAGGGAAGCAGGTAGTGAGCAGGATGTGCCTGATGCCAATATCTTAACACCATTACCCTTTGATGTTCACTCATTTCTCAGGTGAGAAGTCCTGTTTGCAACATCCTAGCAGAATGCCTGTCAGTACCTGTGAGGGGAGCTGCAAAGCAGGGCTGGACTCCAACATTCCACTCTTAAGTCTACTCCAGTCATCACTAAAGGAGACTCCAACATTCCACTCTTAAGTCTACTCCAGTCACCACTAAAGGAGACTCCAACATTCCACTCTTAAGTCTGCTCTAGTCACCACTAAAGGAGAAATCTCCTGCTGCCTACCTGGCTCCAGCTCCAGGTTCACCCATAGGAGAAGGGCCCACTGAGTAGCTGCTCTCAGCCCCTGGGTCTTCATCTCGAACTCTTGTGGGCAAGCACATTAGCAGAANAAAGAAAGGGCTGTGACCGATCAGATGGTGGCTGTGTTTTAGCCTTTCTACCGGGAATCCCTCACTGAATAGATTCACTCCCAAACTGAAACTGGCTTTGGCAGTCTGTTTATTGGAGAGCAAGGGAAAGCGAATAGCAGGGATGCACTGGCAGTATGCTAGAGGCTACAGGGCATTAACTGAGCTCTGCTGCTGTCTGAGGAGGGTGTGGAATAAGATAGTAGAGACAGAGTATTTGCAAGCCACTCCTATAGTCATTTTGAAGCTTACAATAAATTATTCTCTTTTTTGTTTTGTTTTGTTTTTAATTTTATTGAGGCAGGGTTTCTCTGTGTAGCCCAAGTTGTCCTGGAACTCACTCTGTAGACCAGGCTGGCCTTGAACATACAGAGGTCCACCTGCCTCTGCCTCCCAAGTGTTGGGAGTAAAGGCCTGTGCCACCATCACCCAATTTACAATGAATTATTGTGAACTGTTGTCACTTTGTATACAATTCAAGAATCAATTCCTCCCATTTAATTATATTTTAAAATTATTTTTAAATTAATTCATTTATTTAATGTGCTTGTGTGTGTGTGTGTGTGTGTGTGTGTGTGTGTGTGTGTGTACAGGTGCACACACTATAGCACATGTGTGGAGGACAGAAAATAACATTCAGGAGTTGTTTTTTGAGCAACAAGTTCTGAGTTCCAAGGATCGAACTCAGATCATCAGGCTTGTCCAGCAAGGAATTTTAACCACTCAGCTAACTCACTAGCCCCCATCTAATTTCATTTTGTACCCATTAAATGACCTTGTCCTTTCCTATATGGCAATTACCCAAATTTAACCATTACCATTATATACATGTATTGAAATATCTCCCTAGATTCCAGAAATATGTATGATTATTGTGTGTCAATTAAAAATGGGAGATATGGCTGGGATAATTCAGTCTGTAGAGAGCTTGCCAAGCATGCAGGAAGCCCTGGGTTCCATCCTTCACACTGCATAAGCTAGGTATAATTGTACACATCTTTAATCCATGAACTTGGGTGGCAGAGGCAGGAGGATCAAAAGTTCAAGGTCATCCTAAACTAATGATCAAGTTCAAAGGCAACTGAAAAATTGAATATAAATAAAAAGAGAAATTAGAGTGAAATAAAAACAAGGTTGGGTANGGCAGGAAGAAAGGCAGATGTAGGCTGACTGGGCCCCTGAGCATTCTGGACTATTCCTCCTGTGTCTGCTGGGATAGTTCACTGGGAGGCAGGGACTTAGGGAGGTGCTGAAATTGAGTTCATAATTATTATGGGAGCTAGGTAGGTGTCTCAGTTGGTAAAGTGCTTGCTGTACATGAACAAGGACCTGGGTATGATTTCCATCTGTGTGGATCTTGTAGTCTCAGTGCTGGGGAAGCAGAGATAAGCAGATGTCTGGGCTTCACTGGCCAACCAGCCTAGCCAATTGGTTAAGTTCCAGGTTCAATGAGAGACCCTGCCTCAAAGATAAGGTGAGGAGTGAGCAAGGAAGACAGCCATCATCAATTCTGGCCTCTACACACATGTATGCCCACACACACCACATGAATTGTTGGTCCTTTAAGACATCTTTAGACCCCAGTTATGGGATGTACGAGTTCGAGGTCAGCAGCCCAGTCTTCTCACTTGAATGGGGATAGGGTCCATGACGAAATGGTAAATAACTCAGGACTCTGGGGATGACCTCCAGACAGGCAGTGCCACTTGCTGGGAAAGAGAGCCTGAGTTGTCAGATCCCATGAATCAGCCCTGTGGAGCGGGTGTGAAGACGTCTGTGGACTTTGTCTCGGGATTACAGTGCATTGTGCAGAACCAACCAACCCCTCACTCATCTATCATGCATCAGATCGAATTACTGTCAGAGCTCCAGCCCTGGCCAGGGTGAAGGAAGCATGCCTTGACTGGGAGGTTGAAGCTCAGCTCATGCTTGGTGTTGTTTTTATTCCCAAAGCCCCATAGAGTAGGACTCTGTTTAGCTGCCAGGCAGAGCAAAGGCCTTTTGGGTGCCCCCTTTGATGCCCTCATGTCCAGATGCACATTCTGCTCAGTCACTGTGAATCAGAGGAAGAACCCTGCATCTTTCCCCTAGGCAACTGCTGCTGTACTGTGTGGAAGAGCACCAGGAAAAGTTCCCCCAACCCAGCAGACTGAGACCAGTCTCTGCTGCCGGCTGGACTGGAGCAAAGGTGCTTACAGTCTACAAGCTGATGATGGGCTGTGTGAACCCCAGGCCTCTCTATGACATTAGCTCAGTATCTAGGAACACACCCTATTTCTGCTGTCTCCCATTCTGCCTTTGGCCTCTCCAAAATGATTGGATGCTTCTCACAGCCCAGAGCAGGGATGGCTCTTCTGTCTGCCTCCCAGGCTGCTCTCAGAGCCCAAATAGACAATCTCATACAGAGAGGGCAAGGCCCTCTCTACACAAGGAACTCCTAGAACCTTGGTGTGTCTCCTGCAACTACCTGTGGAGAAAATGAGAGCGGACAGACTTCATTGCAAAACTGGGCTGCTCGAATCATTTGCAACCCTTTGTACCCCTGGATGGCTGTGCTGCTCTCAAAGCCCCATTTGGTACTTGGCCTGATGCATACTGTCCTCCTTGGACCTGAGTAGCCAGGACTATCTGTAGTTTAAATCATATAATGTTTGTTTATTGTCATTTCTAATGCACAGCCATGGTGCTGAAAACCAGAACTGAGGGAGGGGAGCTCTGAGGGACAGTTCCCCAGACCACTGGTAAGGTTCTTCTTTGGAGCACAGTCCAATGCACACAGAGAGAAAGAGGTTCTTGACTTCCTGTGCAGATCTGAGACCCTGGGAATGGAACCCAGGGTCTCACACATTTAAAGTAGACACAATAGCTCTGAGCTACATCCCTAGCCCTCTTTTGATTTCATTTTGAGACAAGGTCTCACTAAGTTGCCCAGGCTGGCCTTGAACTCACTCTGTAGCTCAGAAAGAGGTTGAGCTTACAATCTTCCTGCCTCAGTCTCCTCCAAGTCTGACTGTTGCTCTTTTGTAAATAGAAAACGGGCTTCCTGCTGCCCAGATTGGGACTTTGGATGTTTATGGGAGCATTAGCATGTGAATGCCAAAAGTACACCACCTCTGTCACCAGATGAGGACACCCAGGCTGTGTCCCTCATCCCATCCAGGACGCCGAGGGATAACCAGTTCTGTAACCAGTAGTTTTCAGGCTGGACTGAGCCAGAGTGTGGAATACAAGCCACACTCTTGTTTTTACAGGAACTGTGAACTTTCTCTCCCTTCAAGCAAATGCTCTCAATACACAATGGGTCCATATTTCATGATTGCTGCTGTCATCCTCTTTACCTAGAATGAATAAGTGTGTAACTCATTGCTAACTAACAGCTCTGGCTTTAGGTGGGCTTGATGCTCTGTAGAAGGTACTGGGGAACACAAAATAGCACCACAAAACCAGAAACACTGGATGGGCCCAATTCCAATGAGATGTGTGGATTCTGCAATGTGGTACCAAAACCAACCAACTTCCAGAGGCCTAGAAAGGGCAAGAATCTTTGAAAAAAAAAGCAGGCTCCAACTTGCCTAAGACTTCAGGCCTGGATGACCAGTTGTCAAGGCTGGTATTCATGGATGACCATGGGCAGGTGCTCTGCAGTAGAAGTGGCTGTTGGTGGTAAACATTGTGGTATCTGGGTCACCCTCAGCACCAAGGAGTTTCTTCATCATTATTATGATCCACAGACTTGGCAGCCACAAACCCTGCTTTGAGCTAATTCACTGCATAAAAGGAAACTTCAGTAGCAATGTCTAAATGAACATTGATGATCACATGTAGTATATGTATACATGGGTATGTGGGTGTGTGGTGTATGTGCACATGGGTATGTGGGTATGTGGTATATGTACACATGGGTATGTGGGTATGTGGTATATGTACACATGGGTATGTGGGTGTGTGGTATATGT
>LZPO01044397.1:460537-477164 GCA_001675575.1 Neotoma lepida
GTGTGTGGTATATGTACACATGGGTATGTGGGTGTGTGGTATGTGTGCACATGGGTATGTGGGTGTGTGGTATATGTGCACATGGGTATGTGGGTGTGTAGTATGTGTGCACATGGGTATGTGGGTGTGTGGTGTATGTACACATAAGTATGTGGGTGTGTGGTATATGTGCACTTGAGTATGTGTGTGTGTGGTATATGTACACATGGGTATGTGTGTGTGTGGTATATGTACACATAGGTATATGGGTGTACACACAAAGGCCAAAGGAAGACATTGGTGTCCTATTCTGTCACTTTCCAACTTGAGACAGGTTCCCTCACTAAACCTGAAGCAAAGCTAACAGCCAGCAAGATGCAGCTATCCCCCTGTCTCCTGTCTCCCCTCCCAGTGCTGGGTTAGGGCTGTGCAGCCATGCCCAGCTTTTTACATGCATTCTGGGATCCAAACTCAGATCCCCATGCTAGCAGTGAGCTCTCTTACTGATCCAACTCCTCTGCCACAATAACAACTTTAAAAAATAGATTTATACTTCCATTTTACAGATGACAAAATTGAAGTTCGTACAAGAAAATTTACTTTCCCAATACCACACAGTTAGGAAACAAGAAGGGGAGAATTGAGACCCCAGGCCTTGCCTCTGAATCCATGCACAAGACAACTGTTTGTTCCAGAGAAGTCACTGACTCATCTGCCCCAGGAGCGTCCCTTCCTAACCTCTCCCCAAACTCTTTCTTGTCTGTGTGAGTCTCACATAGGGTTGAGATATGAGGCAACTGCTGATGGGTTTCTCACTGTGTGCCTGGCTTTGTACCCATGGCTTCAAGGTTGGGAAATTCCAGAAATAAGGCAGAATGTATTTAACTGTGACTTGTCTCCTATGTTTGACAATTTGAAAGAAGAGGAAGAACTACGGGCTATAAATTGCAGCCAAAGAAAGCTGTCCTGATGCAGGGCATGTGGGTCATCTCCTACTCACTCCTCTCTCTCCCCCTCCTCCTCTTCCTCCTCTTTTCACTCACTGCAGCCCAATCCCAGGGCCTGGGCATGCTAGTCAAACCCTCTACCACTGAGTACATTGCCAACCCTTGGTCTTTTTGAGGAGTCTCTGTGTAGCCAAGGTCGACTTTAAATTCTCCATCCTCCTGCCTCTGCCTTCTGAGTGCTGGCTTACATTCCAACACACATAGCCACACCTAACTTATTATTATTGTTTTAAAAAGCCTCCATGTGAACCATAACAATCCATGCAACTGGATTGTTGACTCTGGAGATGTCTATGCCATTGATCTGGAATGAGGCAGTTCTGGCTCGGGGGAGGGGTAGTGATGGGGTGGAGAGAGAGAGCCAGACACAAAGAGAAAAATTGCCTTCACAACAACAGCACAGGGGCTGGAGTGATGGCCCCATGGGTGAAGCATTTGCCTTGCAAGTGTGACGACCTGAGTTCAGATCCCTGGAACCCAGGCAAAATAGCCTGTGTCTGTATTCCCAGCACTCCTATGTGACAGAGATGATGTTCTACGCATCAGAGGGTCATGGGCCAGCTAGTCTACTTTACTCAGCAAGGAACAAGAGGTCCTGTGGCAAATGAGGTGGAATGAAGGGTGGACACTGTGGCACACACACACACATAGGTGCATAATCACAGCACACAGAAACTCGAATGTCTTCCAGGGCCAACATTGAAGAGCGTTGCAATTCCGATCGATCAGTCCTATGTCACATCATAGAACTTACCCCCCCACCAGCATTTCTCTCTTGAGGTATGGCAGTGTTTCCTGCAGCTTTTATAAAACTCTCTCTGGGGACTGGTGGGATGGATCAGTGGGTAAAGGTGCTGGGTGCCAAGCCTGAGCCCCACATGGTGGAAGATGACAGCTGACTCCTGCGAGGTACCCTCTGACTTCCACTTACATGCCATGACTCACTTGCACTCATACACACATATGCATAAAATAAAAAGTAATTTTAAAAAATCTCTCCTTGGTAACAACCCTGACTTTCCAACCCTCATTGAATTTATGACATCTTTGTTTTACTGGAAGTCAGAGATCAAGAAAACAGCCTTCTCTAAGGCAGATGGCATACTCGCTTCATCTCCTGGGCCTGAAGGAAGCTGCTTTTAAAGGCTTAAACTTACTGATAAGGTCAGAGGGGATGAGCACTTGGGATAAGGTCCCTGAGCACCATGGAGACACATCTATGTCCATGATATTTAGTAGCTTAAACAAGCTCCTGAAAATAGCTGGAAGGATTCCCACACATTTGCATATGCAGTAGCTGGGAGTATGCTTCTAACCCTCCCCTCTACTCCACAGGGCCTCTCAGTGGTGCTTTACCACACAACAGACAGCCCACTGCTAACTGTCTCAAAGACCTTGGAAGGGCATGCTAATTAGCCTGAGCTTCCTTGCATCTAGAGGAATGAAAACAGACCTCCGACATCCCTGTCCACACTAGTGTTCCCGTTTGGGATATGGGCACACAAACCTTTCTGCCAATGCAGATGCTCCCAGAATGGCAAAACCAGCCTAGCNTCAGGCCNGGGCCCTGCTTCTCCACTCAGTTCTATTTACTGGAGACCTGTTCTGAATCAAGTGCTTCCCTGGATGGGGATAAAGTTCCCTGCTTCCAGAAAGATTAGGTCATTTGGAAGGGGTAACNGTGTAACTAGTCATCAAGCTGTGTGGAGGCACAGAGAGTGAGACACAGCATGTTAAACATAAAAGGAGANAAGCGGTCAGTCCAGAAAGGAAGCTGACAGGAAGCAGCTTATGAGGAGAAAGGGCCTCCATGATGGAGCCTCAGGTAGGAGGAAGGGCACTAGGCAGAAGCAGTACAATACANAAGTGGAGATCTAAAGATAATAGGGCCTTAGAAAGAGGGGCTCCCATTTAAAACCTGGAGGTGAGCTTTATTAAGAGTAAGAATATGAAGCCAGGTGGGTTGGCACACACCTTTAATCCCAGCACTCGGGAGGCAGAGGCAGGTGGATCTCTGTAAGTTCGAGGCCAGCCTGGTCTACACCTGTCTCTTATACACATCTAGATGTGTATAAGAGACAGGGAGAGGAATGGTGGAAGGGCGGGGGGCCAGAGGAGCCTCTTCAGAGAGAATCCCTCAGAGAACTCCACAAGCAAAATACCCCTGAGGAATCTCCTCAGGACCAATCTCTAGAGCAAAGGGGAAAAAAATCTGACTTTTGTAAGTTTTGGAGGGAGGGGCATCAGTGGACCATTTTACATTATGTGGTTTAGTTCAGTGTATCTGACAAAACATGGGAGAACCGGGTTGTCATGAATTGGGAGCTGTCAAGTCATGGCACACATACTGCTCCTTAACTCTGTTCCAGAAAGAGGTTCAGGATGATGTGTCCTGGTTTGGGCTATGGAATCTGGCCTAAGCAGGCCCTTGTTCTATCAGTACCACGAAGAAAATCTGCAAGTTCTTGGGAACAGCCTGGGTCTATGAGGGAGNNCTGCAGGAGGAGATAGCTGGAACTTCACGAAGGAGGCAGTGGAGAAGAGNTGCCCCTTTATCACCTGATGCCCATGCATGCACAGCCTTAGTGAGCTGGGCTCAGTGCAGAGAAATACCTTGATGCCTAGTGAGACAGGGTGCCCTTCTCCACANCTTACTGTCCCAGCTGGGTTCCTGTAGCCAGTAGTTGTGGTGATATTTTGTTTGTGCTCTAACAAATAAAGCCTGCCTGGAGATCAGAGGGCAGAGCCAGCCACTTAACCACAGAGGCCAGGCAGTGGTGGCACATGCCTTTAAGCACTTAGGAGGAGGAAACAGGAAGTGGGCTGGGCTGAGAGAGGAAATGATAAGGCAGGGTGGAGACAGGAGTTTACGCCTTTCAGGCTGAAGAGTTGGTGAGGTAAGAGGTGGCTGTGGCTTGCTCCTTTGTCTCTCTGATCTTTCAGCATTTACCCCGATATCTGGCTCTGGGTTTTTATTATTATGACCAATTAAGAAAGTAGTAGCAGACAGATCACAAGGCCAAGATATTGCTCAGGCTCCACTGAGAAAAGCCAAAGACAACAAGAAATATTAACCAGAGTAACAAAACAATAAAAGTCAGACTATAGGCCTAGGGAATCAGTCCTAGTTACTTCTGTCGCTGTAATGAAGTACCCTGCTGAAAGCAGCTTAAGGGAGAAAGGGTTTGTTTTGGCTCACAGTTCAAAGTTATAGTCCTTCATGGTGTGGAAGTCACAGCAGCAAAAGTTTGTGATAATTGGGCCGAGTTACATCNACAGCCAAGAAACAGAGAAAGGTGCACGCTCATACCCAGCTCACTCTCTCCATTTCATACAGCCTAGGATCCCNGCCCAGGGACAGGTGCCACCCACCTAAGTTAACTGATTCGAGACAATCCCAAATAAGCCTGTAGAGGCTAATCTAACCTAGACAATCCCTCTCAGGTATGCTAGGAGGTCTGCCTTCTAGGCTATTCTCGATCTTGTCAGGCTGACAGTTGCACTAACCATTATAGAATGCATAATGGATAGCTCCAACACCCCACTGCTCAGTTCATGAGTAGGCGTGGGCAGGATCCATGAGACCCCTGTAAGAAGCATCTCATCAAGCAAAGCGTGGCTGCCTTTTGAAGCCTAGGNTTTGACGAATACCGCAGCCTTTCTCTGTGACATGGTGGTGAGCACACAGCCCAGGCCTCAAACATCAGCATATCTGTTGCAAGGAGACCAGCTGGGGCAAGGGGGAGGGCTAATATCACAGCTTCTTCAGAAACTGACCAAACATGCACCGTTCTGCTGCTTGTCTCTCCTGCCAGTAGTATCCCTGGCATCGGAAAGGAGGCCTTGGGGGAAAGGACACACTCAGCTTTGAAATCAGAGATAGCCTGCTGAAGAGTTAGGGGAAAGCTAGATGCACTTCCATCCTAGTTAGCTCCCTGTTGCCGTGATAAACACCATAATCCAAAACAACTTGGGGAGGAACGTGTTGATGTGGGTTACACTTCCATCATCCAGGAAGACTGGGCAGGAACTCCAGCAGGAGGAGGAAGGAAATGAAGCAGAAGCTGTAGAGGAGTACTGCTTACTGGCTTGCTCCCAATGGCTTGCTCAGCCTGCTTCCTCATACAACCTGGGACCACCTGACCATGGGTGGCACCACCCACAGTGGGCTGGATTTTCCCACATCAATTATTAATCAAGAAGATACTCCACAAGCATGTCTGCAAGCCAATCTGATGGGGATATCTTCTCATTTTCAGTCTCCTCTTCCCAGATGCCCTAGCTTGTGTCAGGTTGACAAAACCTAACCAGCACTCCTTTCTGCCACAGTCTTCCAGTTTGTTTTCTGCTGCTGTGATCACTCCTATAACCCAAAGCAACTTGGGTAGAAAAGGGTTTATTATATCTTACACATGACAGTCCATCTTCAAGGGAAGCCGAGGTGGGAACTTAGGGCAGAACCTAAAACAGACACTATGAAGGAAATCTTACTGGTTTGTTTAGCTTGCTNTTTATACAGCCCAAACCCACATGTCTGAGGATGGCACCACTCATAGTGGGCTGGGCTCTCATACACCAATTAGCAATTAAGAAAATGGCCCCACAGATATAGCCATAGGCCAATCTGATGGAGGAAATTCTGCAGTTGAGATTCTCTCTTCCTGGGTGACTCTAGGTTGTATTAACATCTGGAGGTTAACTATGACACACAGCAAAGTTTTCCACTAACATCCCCTGGGAAGACATGAATAAATGTCCATTCACCCCTTCCATCAGTGTAACTTGGCAAGCAATGAGTTTATTGGACTGGCTTACACAGCATAGATGAGGGGTTACAGGAGCATAAGTGACCCCCAAACATCTGCAGCATCACAAAATTCCTCCCCACCATGAATGACAACTTCCTGGAAGCTGCATTATAGAGTCCCTCTCTCAGTTACATTTCCTATATATGCTAATGTCTCCCAANGTCTCTTGCAGTTGGAGGAGGGCAGGATGGAATAAGGGCTGGACTCCCAGGTCATGGTAACAAGTCTGTTACCATTATTACAGACCTAGTGGCCTCTGTGTTTATTTATCCAGTTGTCATGGCAACCAGGCCAACATGCCCTCTACTCTGAACTATGGATGGAGTGAACATTTACTACACAGAGGAAAAAGAGCCATTTGCCTACAGCAAAAGCCATAAACAGCCACCAGCAGATGAACACAGGTGCCAACCAAGCAGGAGGGTCCTATTCCTGCATACCACAGCAGATCCTGGCTCACCCTGTTGTAAGACTTAGGTGTCACAGCCTGTGTCTTAAGTCAGGTCTGGCCACCCATCCTCAACAAGCCAATAAAATGAGAGCAAAATTAATACTGGAAAGCAGAAAAGGGGATTTATTCGATGTAGCCACATTGGGAAGATGACAAAGAGATCCAGCGAACCCAAGTTCATCTTCGGAGTCCTGAAGTGAGATCAAAGTTTGAGCAGAGGGCAAGGACATGCACATGNAAGCAGTCTGGTTGGCCCCGCCCACCATTGACCCATCATTTTCTGAGCTTCAATCTCATCTTGTGAGGTGATCTGACAAGTTGCTAGAACTGTGTGAAGTCTCTTTCTGGGAGACAAGTTCCCTTCTGGCTANCATCTTTTCCTTCTTCAGCATGATATTCCTGGAGAAATTTCCATTTCTTGGGGGTCCATTCTTTCATTAGTCTGATAGACTGAGACATATGTGTCTCTGTGGAATGTCTTCCTTTCTGCCAGTCACACCATTCCTCTGAAATCCAAGCTCCAACTTCTTCCAGAGGAACCGAATTTGGGATGAAGATGTGACTGGTGTGTTAGGAAGGTGCATCCCAATTCAGCCCTTGCCAGCTCAGGAAAACTCAGCAGATTTGCTGGGGTAAAAGTAGCTAAAAAGGTGACACAATACACCGAAAACCCAGCAGCTCTGATCATCTGGGGTCCACTGAACAAGAGTGGGATGAGTGTCCCTCTGCATGGCAGAGATGCGCTTTGTGAAAGCAGATGGCTAACACTCTCGGAAAGCCACCTGTTTCATATCAGAACTGACAGCTGTCCCTACAGCTCATTGCCAATCTCTACAGGAGAGAAAGCCCATCTTGCAGGAGAGGCTCCAATGGTCTTTCTACTTTATAAAAGCCCTGTACCTAATATCACTGGATCAGATGCGCTATCATAAGCAAAGTTCCTTGNGTACTTATCCNAGATACTGCTGTTAGCCCCCAGAATGGGCAGAGTGATGCCTGGTGTGGAGAAGCTCATTCTATATCAGAATGCAGCCCCTCTCTGAACAGGAGAAGCACAGCAGGCTCCGAAGGTCTGCCTGCTAGAAAGTGTGTCCGGGTTCAATTAGTTCATGGAAAAGGAAGCCGGGACCAATTACCACCCTTCAAAAATGAGCTTTATTAGGAGTGAGAGCCTTGCAACCATGGGGATCCATGATTGGGCCTTGGCATAGGAGAGCACTCTGGGGGATAGAATATCATATCAGAGACATGGCAGGACCTTGAAGTGACAGATGGGTTTCCTATTAAAACGTGAATGGGGNAGAGGGAGAGGAAAGGGGAGAGGAAGGGAAAGAGAGAGATTCAAATGTAAGAATAAGAGAGATAACTGCCATATGCAGTATGATGGGCAGCCTGGAAGGGGGAGATGGTGAGAGCACACACACTGCGTGCCAGTGTGCATGCAGACCAGACAGCACGCTAGTGACCATGTGTGTGCACATGGAAGCTGCGGGCAGCTGCTGTCTATGACNCTTTATCTTCTCTCCTGGTGTGGCATGTCATTCCACCTAGACCTGGAAGGATGACCAGAAGCCCATGGCAATGATGCTCGAGAGCAGGGCATCCCTCCTGGTCCTCCCAGACCCTTTCGCTGTCTGGTTGAGTCTCACCATTCCTCTCAACAGCCTTATAGCTAAGGCTAGAACATTTTTTTAGAGGGAAATCTCAGGGCCCCAAACTCCTTTTAGGCTGCAAATGCCCTGAACTTGCATTTTTTTATTTGTTGGAGCATTTCCTTACTCATATTTTGGTGGACAAACAGACAAGAAATAAAATGTATTGGGAAGGAGCCTGAATGGACCTTTCTTTAAGAAAACATACAGAAAATCAGTAGATCCATGAAAAGGTTTCCGTTTATGATAGCTACTCTCCCCCACTCTTTTTCCATTTTCCTGTGTATGTGATTTGTACACGGGTATGTGTGCATGTTTGCATGTGTGTGGGCACACCAGTACGTTCATGCATGTGGAGGCCTTGGTTGATGTCAGCAATAATCCTTGGTAGCTCTTCCTCCTTTTTCATTGTGGCAGGGTCTCTATCAAACCCAGGGTTCACCTGTATGGCTAGTCTTGCTAGCCAGGTCTCTCTGGGGATCCCCCGTCTCTGCAGGTGGGCTACCGTGTTCACCTGACATTTCACACGGGCACTGGGGGTTCCAACTGTGGTCCTCACACTCATGCACAAGTGCTTTAACCACCGAGCCATCTCCTCAGCCCTGTTGTTCTTGACTGGAAACTTGATAAGATCTTGGATTGACTAAGAGGCAAGCCTCTGGATTGAATCTTTGGGGTTCTGGAAGGAATAACTGAAGAGGAACCCCACCCANACAAAGTAAGTAATACCTTCAAGTGTGTGAGGAAAAAGCAAGACTACTCTTGCACACCTGCCTTTGCTGTAGTGAGGGCATCTGTCCCTCTGTCCTGCTGCTACTACTGCTGTCCTTTGCTCATGTGGGAGCAGTTTCTTCAGCCTCCCAGCATGAACTGTAGGGCAGTGGCTCTCCAGGAAGCCATCAGATCTCCAGTGCCATGTTTGGACTGCAGAGGCATCCAGCCTTGTGGATTGAGCAGCTTCCAGTTTNGTAGCCTCTCCAGTGTGAGACAGCCATTGTTGGACTCCTAGCCTATATTGTGTAAGCCAATCTAGTAAGTCCCTTTGTAATAGACACTCATCCTGTCAGCTCTGCTCCTCTAGAGAACCATAACTGGGGCACCACAGAACTAATCATCATGGAATTACAAGCCAAAACCACAAAGAGGGTATTGATGAGATGGCTCAGAGGTTAAGAGCACCTGCTGCTCTTGCTGTTCCTAGCACCTACTTGGCAGCTCACAACCGCCTGTAATTCCCATTCCAGATCCAATACCCTCTTCTGGCCTCCAAGGGCACTGCATACAAACATGGTGCACAGACATACAAACACTCACAGACATAAAATAAAAAAAATTAATATCTTAAGCTGAGTGTGGTGGCACACACTTTAGTCACAGGGGATCTCTGTGAGTTTAGAGTCAGCCTTGTCTACATAGTGAGTTCCAGGCCAGCCAGGGCTATGCATCGAGATCCTGCAAGGAAACAAACAAGCAAAAAATCAAAAAACAAAACAAGAAGCTATAATGTTGTACTCATCAGAATAGCTATTGAAAGAAAGCAAAAGATAGTAAATATTGGTGTCATTTTACACACTGTTGGTGAGAATATAAACTAATACAGCCACTCTGGGAAACAGTAAAGAGAGTCCCCCAGAATTAATAATAGAAACCACTATATGGTCCAACAACCCCATTCCTGGGTGTAGATCCAAAGGAATTGATATCCATATGTGGAAGACACAGCTTCATCCCTTTGTTTCCTGCAGCACTTTTCCCTATGGGCCAAAAACAGAAGCAACTCAGATCCTTGAAGTGAAATAAGCTAATCACAGAAGGACAAATATTACATTGTCCTAAAATAGACTCATAGATGCAGACTATACAATGGTGGTTTCCAGGAGCTGGGCAGATGTGAGAGGTGAGGGCAGAATGAGAAAAGTTGGCCAAAAGGTACAGACATGGAGTCAAGTCCAATGAACAGCACAGTATAGTCAGTAGTGCTGTTTTGTTAAGAAGGTATGTCCTATTACATTGTGTGTGCACTAGGTATCTACATGCGAGTCTGTATATCTACATGCAAGTATGTATATATGTGTATATTATGTATAGGTAGGAGCCCACACTCTTACCACTTCACCAGCCTGTCAGTTATGCCCTACCCAGACCATGCCGCTACCTTCTCAGAGCCCCATATATTAGCTGCTTAAACAGAGGGGACAGGTAAATGGCAAGCAAACTAACACCCTTTCTGAGAAGAATTATACACATTGGAAAACAAATATTTTCACAAAAGTTTTTGAGGGCACCAAAGAAAAAGTCCAGCCGGGACTTGAACACCAAGACCCCAGAGTGGAGGGAAGCACCGAGCGGGCCTCACATCTGCTGCTGCTTTTTCCTCTTGCAGAGTTTTCCTGTTCACAGAGTGGACCAGCTAAGCCAAACAGAATGTATCAGCCAAGACCACGCATTGAGACCAGAAGACAAACCCAGAAAATCACTGATGCTGGCATGGCCATGGGTCAAGACCAATTAAAGATCCCAGCAGGAAAGAGCCCACCTGAATCGAACTTCTGCTTGAAGTTGCCCCACAGGCACTGGCTGATNCCTGAGTCAGGACAGCTGGGGTCAGACATAGAAACCAAGCGGAAAGGCTCCAAGTCTTTACTTTGGTAGTCTCATGTTCCTGGGGAAAAAAACTGGACTTCAGACCCATGAAGCAGGAGAGATGTTGGTAAGAAACCATTGATTTCAGTAGCACCTAGTTAATTAGGTGCTAATTGACTGTGAGCTAAGAATAAAAGAGCTAGTTGGAGCAGCACCGTCATGCCAAAATAATAAACAAATAAATGAATAAATCAATCTGAATTCTAAGAAAGTAGCATCATCTACAGCTATATGATGTTCATAATTAGCTTTTCATCAAATAAAAAAATATAAACCCTTGAAAGAAACACAGGACCTGATGATCAAATGACAAGCCAAGATAAAATAGGACTTAGAAGTAGAGTCAGAGATGCCTTCAGCTTTGGAGCTGTCACATGAAGACTACAGAGTGACTTTTACTAATCTAGGCATGTGAACACATACAAATATGAAGAATTTCATCAGAGAACTGACATCTTTGGAAAATAATCAAAGGATGTGCTGGAAATGAAAAGCATAATGACAGAAATTTAAAGTCTGTAGGTGGGCTCAACAGCAGGTTAGACACAGCAAAAAGGAGGATTCATAAACTGGAAAATAGTCACTAGAAAGTATTCAGGTTGACCTATAGATGAAGATGGAAAAGCAGACCTACACAGAGGGGACTGGTGTGCAGATCAGCAGAATCCCAGGAGTAGAGACAGGAGAGACTGTGCTGGCCAAGAAGTGCCCAAAGCTGATGGCAGACATCAAGCCATGGGTTTANAGATCCCCACTGTGGGGGTAAAGAACACTGAGGGCTACTGTAGCACATATACCAAAGCAAAGANAGTACAAAATGCTGAGGAGAAGCCCAGTGAAAATGGTCCATAGTCATCAAAAAGAGCAAAACCAAGGATTTGTAACAGACTTTCAACTGGAGACTGGAGACTGGAAGATGATGCAGTGTTAAACTCAAAGGCAGAAAGTGTATGTGATCCTGGATTTCTAAGCCCAGTGAACTTGACCTTTAAGAAGAGAAGACAGAATGGAGAGAAGGCTCAATTATTCAGAGCACTTGCTGTACTTCCAGGACCAGAATTGAGTTCCAGCACATGTCTGGTGGCTGAGAACCGCCTGTAACTCCCGCTCCAGAGGATCCAACACTCTCTTTTGGGCATTGCACTCCATGGGCACCTGCACTCATGTGCACATACTCACACACAAACANGCATAACTAAAAAGAGTAAATAAGTGTTCAAAGTAGGAGAAGACAAAATAATGATGCGTTCATGAAGATCGGTCCACACTAGGAGGGATAGTTATAAAAGACTCTTCTGGAAGAAAGGCNCAGATGGAGGACCAACAGCTCAGGAAGGAGTAAATATGTGGCTAAATATAGATGGGTACTGGCTTCTTAAAACAGCAATGATGACATGTCTCAAGTTTAAGAATGTGTAGAATAAAAATCCATGCCATGGGAAGAGCTTTAATTGTCCAAGGGTGATAAAAACCATCGTTTCAAGTAGTCTACATCAAATACAATAGACCACTGTTCAGCCTTACAGAGGAAGGGAATCCAGGCGCAGTCTATCACTTGGCTGAACCTTGAAGATATATGTGAAATAAAATAAGATCCAAGCAGACAAACACATTCCATTTCTATAAGATCCTACAGTAGTCAATTTCAGGCAGGTGTAGCATAGAGGCTTTCTAGGCAAAGAGGGGAACATTCTTGCTTCATGGGTTCAGAGTTCATTTCAACAAATGAAAATGTTCTAGGAGTCAACTGCACAATACAAGCACACAACACTATTGAACTATACCATGCAGAAATGATTAAGAGAGTAAGGTTCAAATTGTGTATTTTACCAAAAATTTAAGAGGAGAAAGAAGTGGGGAGTCTATTTGGATGCAAACTTGGCTACATATGAGAACTGTATAGAAAAATTAGATATCCTACAGCTATATATTGCTACATATTTAGTAACTGTGACTCATATTTCATTTTTTGCATAAAATCCCAATGATGTGANTCTTCAGGATCTCAAAAGTTAAGCAGAATGGGTCCTGGGAGTAACAAGTTCCAGGTGCTGCCATTAGCTTATGATAGTAACAGAGACCCAATGCCGCTGTTGGAAACGGTCAAGACCTGTTGTGAATCATGTTATAGGAAACATGGCCCTCTAGGTGAGATGCCTACAATTTTGCAGAAAGTGACAGACGCCTCGATCTGTTTATTTTGAAGTAATTTAGCCTCCTTGGACTGCAGCATGCTTGGTTGCAGAGGGTGGACTAGATTAGGCTCCAGTGACGGCCCAAGTGAGAGAAACAGAAGTGTAGGCCATGGGGATAAAANATTTAGAAGCAATAATCTTCAGGATTTCNTGATAAATTTGATGTGAGGAGAGAAAAGGAGAAGCTAAGAGTGAATCCAGAGTGGCTGGTCTGGATAGAAACATGAAGCACCTCGAGGGAGGGTAGCAACGGGAGGTATTGAGTTCTCCAGAAAGCAGGATTTAAGGTGTTTGGGATGTCCAAAACAAACATGCTTGCCTGGCTGAAGAGANCAGCTGGGCTCTTAGCCCACAGAATAGGTCAGGTTGTTCACTGNCTCTNTAGAGANTAAGCTGATGCTCCAGAGAGGAGCCTGAAGGAATACTTCCAAGTGGGGACGTAGAAGGCTGTGCAGCTGGAACGCTGTCTCCAAAATGCAGCGAGCACACATGAAGCTGGAATTGGAAACACCCGGGGCAGTCCTGGGGAGCAAGTTGAGCTGGAAGCCTAGAGGGCATCCTGGGAGGAACCAAGTATCCGACCACGGTGTCAGAGGCCTTCAAGGGCAACACAAGCACCCAANGGTACCTGTTGGAATCTGCTCTCTGAAGGTTAGGAGTAGTTGTTGTCAGGGCCTGGTGAGTAGAGGGGCATACACTGGCCAGAGAATGACAAAGGGAAGGTCAGAAGCATGAGTAAAGAGAGAAGAGTGCCTAAGGGGCATGCTTGCTTTTCTGTGGGTGTCTCCAAGTGGAGACTCATAGATGCATTGAAATGGGAATGCAAAGATCCAAGAGAGAGAATTATGGGAAATCACTGAAGAGGAGCACAGGCTGGCTCTACACCCATATCTCTTTACATATGAGCAGGTCCTCAATCTCTCTGGGTCACAACATCCAATTAGGCTATCCCTCCATTCCTGCCTCCCTCGCTCACTCCACACTCTCTGACTTCAACCACACTCCTCAGAGCTGCCTCAGAGTGCCCCATGTCAATTTCCACTACAGGACCTGACCTCTCTCTTGAGTGTTTTTAATTAATTTTATTTTCAGTCAGCACATGTACATATTTTGCAAACCAAAAGGGTAGTAAGGAGATGTTGTGAGCACAAGGCACCTCCTGCTCTACGCCTGCCTCCTCCAAGCCTTCCCTCCCAGCCTCTGAGGCCTTGTAGATGATCTCCCCTGGTACTTGGTCAAATTAGCTCAATCAAGTTCTTCTTTGAGCCTTTCTCAAACACACTGGCTTCTGTGCTGCCCCAGCCCTACCTCCCTCAATTCCATCCCCTCTAAAATAATGATATCCCAACCTGGGTTAAAAGTGTGTTTGTTATCATGAGCATGCTAAGGTTGTCTATTGACTACTTCTGTTCACAAACAACCCCTCATTTCCCCTGTAGAAATGTTTGCCTTAAAAAAAATCTAATTTGTCTTGATTTCCATTTACTGGTTGCTATTTTTCCAACAGCATCTCAGAAACCTACGATTATTTTCCCTGATCTTGCTTGATTAGCAAGACTGCCCTGAAGACTTCCCTCTCAGCTGAGCCTCCTACAGGCACATGCTAGCCACTCTTCTGTCTCTATTGCTGCCTGCTGCTGCTGCTACTGCTGCCNGTGTCTGCTGCCTGCTGCCACTGTCCCTACCTGCTGCTGCTGCCCCTGCCTGCTACTGCTGCCCTTGCCTGCTGCCTGCTGCTGCTGTTCCTACCTGCTGCCCCTACCTGCTGCTCCTGCCTGCTACTGCTGCTGCCCATACCTGCTGCTGCTGCCCCTGCCTGCTGATTGCTGCTGCCCCTACCTGCTGCTGCTGCCCCTGCCTGCTGATTGCTGCTGCCCCTACCCTGTCTCTTATACACATCTAGATGTGTATAAGAGACCTGCCCCTGCCTGCCGATTGCTGCTGCCCCTACCTGCTGCTGCTGCCCCTGCCTGCCGATTGCTGCTGCCCCTACCTGCTGCTGCCACTTCTGCCTGCTGCTGCCACCCCTACCTGATGCCTGCTGCCGCCCCTACCTGATGCCTGCTGCTGCCCCTGCCACATCTGCTGCTTCCTTAGTTCATCCTTCCTCTTGAAGCCATATATTCTCTCCAGTGACTTGGGAGACAAAGTTATCAAGTACTGTGACGTGAAAAATGTCTTTATACTATATTCACATTGAATCTGTGGCTGGCTACATAACAATGGCTAGAAAACTGTTTCCTTAATGCTTCAGGNGTCTGTGACTGGCAAGCTTCTGTTTTTGTTGTTGAGATGCCTGGGCCTATTATGGCTTCCTGTCCCGTGACCTATTTTATTCCATTTGTTTGTTTGTTTTCTTGAGAGGGGTTCTCATTTTGTAGCCCATGCAGACCGCACACTTATGGTCCTCCTGTCTCTGGCCCTCAAGCGCTATCATATAGGCGTGTCCCACCACGTAGCTTTCTCTTGGGAGGTTTAAGACCATATCTTTATTCCCTTATTTCGGAAATGTGTATCTTGTAGTTCTGCGTTACTGCTCAGTGGGCCATTGTGTCGTGAAGCTCTGTCCCCTCTGGTTCCTAGAGGTTTGCTCACCCACTTCTCTCTATTATTCCCTCTATTTCACTTTGCTGTTTCTTCTTCTAGAAGCTTCTTTTGGTTTAATACTGGGCTTCCTGTTTTGATCTGATTTTATTTTCTCTCATTTTATGGAAGATTATTTATATTCCATTTTTCTATTGATTTTTGAATTTGTTTATCTTATATTTAATTTCCAAGATTACTTTCTTTTTCACAACCACTTGTTCATGTTTCATAGATATAATTTATTTTCTTATCTACTCACCCACCTGGGTGAATCCTTCAAGATTCAGTTAAGAATCTGTCTTTTGTGGTACCTCTCAGTCAGCCAAGCTCTCTACATCAGGCAGGATTTCCACAGCATCTTTATATTCTGCTAATGTGACATCTGTTATGTCGTTATGTTTAGGCTTGCACTGCTTCCTACTAAAGGCATCACTCTTATCTTCCCAACTGTACTATAAGATGGATCTGGGACTACTCTTGAAAANTAAATAAAAAATAACTAATTATAAATTTCTGATAGAAGAGTTGGAACTTGAGGTAATTGTCCATAAAATAAAACCAAGAAGAGGAGAAAAAAAGACAAAAGGTAAAAACAGCAAGAAGGCCAAACTGGAATCCCCCATATTAAATTAAAAGGAGCCCTAGAAAGATACAGGGGAAAATNTGTAGGAAAAAAATACAAACAAAAGGAAGAAACTTTCTTAATTTAAAACAAACAAAAGGTTTGTTTAATGTAAGGAGTTTACTTTGTCGGGGGAATAGACTGGAGAGATGGCTCAGTGGTTAGAAGCACTTGCTACTCTTGCAGAGGACCTGAGTTCAGTTCCCACCACCCATGTCAGGTAACTCAGAACTGCCTATAACGCCAGCTCCAAGGGATCCAAAGCCGTCTTCTGACCTCTGTGTGCATGTGTGCGCACACACACACACACACACACACACACACGCACAAACATTAATTTTGTTTTCTTTTCAGAAGTTACCCTTTGGGGGCCTCGGAAGTATAAGAAATGCTTCACAAGTACTTGCTGGTTTGAACTAAAAGGCCAACTCGATCCTCGCACTGCAGGACATCCCTGCTGGGACTCCTCTGGAGTAGCCAGTACAGAAATACCCAATAGGAGTTTAATCATCTGTCCTGTGCCTCACCATGATTCTCTACAGAACTTCATATCAGTATTTCAGTGCCATGTTTTAGGATGCCTTCCTTGGAGCTCTCTACTTGTATTTCACAGGAAAAAGAAAGAAAGAAAGAAAGAAAGAAAGAAAGAAAGAAAGAAAGAAAGAAAGAAAGAAAGAAAGAAAG
>LZPO01044397.1:477284-495152 GCA_001675575.1 Neotoma lepida
CAAAACAGTTGACACAGCCAGGGCCCTAAACAAACACTTCTCAATCTTGGTCAGCCTCTGACTTGGCCAGTAGGATCTGAAGGGACTTGGGTGCACTGGAGAGCAGCCTGCCATCCCCTGGCCTTTCTCTGGTCCAGAGCATCAGTGAGTGGGAGGGATGAAGGCTGTTCTATGCAGTTTCATGGATGGCTATCAAGAGAGCACTCAATGTAAACCAAGAGGGAGTCTGTGGCAGAAATGGATCTGTGTCCCACCCCCTAGCTCTCCTGGGTTCCCTTTCAGTCAAAGCTATACACAGGTTAGTCAGCTGGCATGGATTAGTGCTCAGTCCTTGGCCTTAAACCAGCTTGAGGCTCACTAGCCCAGCAGGGGCCAGCCATTTTGGTCTTATTAGAACCAAGGTCCACTGAGCTGAACTGTACCTTCCTGGCCACAGATTCTGAGTCCATGCTGAATCCTCCAGACCCACAGACCCAGAACCCTTGTATTTCTACTTTCTATGTCAGAGACCAACTGAGCTCCACCTTTCCAGCNGCTTGGGAAGTGAGTCTTGAACCATGCTTCCACGTCTATGCCCTCCCTTCCTTCACTTTTCCGACTACTATCAGGCTTTGGAGAAGTCAAACAGGTTTGCAGAGAGGGTATAAACTGTCCAGTTGGCTTTGGATAGCCCATGCCACAACATGGATCCTTCTTTATGACAGCAAGACCAGTAGATTGTGGAGTCCTGTTAGCATCCTGCTTTTGTTACTTTCCTGTTGTGTTGAACACAAAATCTGACAGGAACAGCTCAGTTCACTGTTGCAGAAAGTTCCAGTACATGGTGAGGCAGGCATGGCAGAACCTGAGATTAAGGCTATCCACATCNCGATGGATCAGGAAGTAGGAAGTAAGGCAGGAGCCAAGGGCTGGCTATGGCTTTCAAAGGCCCACCCTTGTAACCTGCTCACACCAGCCAGTCCCACCTCTTCAAGGTTCCTCTGCCTCCCCAAATATCAGCACTGTCCAGGGAACAGAAAGTGTGAACCTGTGGGGACCTTTGAGATTCGTATCATAACACATGGCNATCCTTTATGAAATAGAAGAAATAAGTTGGTATCNACATTAGGAAAAACCCATAACCCTGTTGGCATACGCATGGCACTGTGTAATAACCAACATGACAGACACGAAGGAAGTTGTCCTCTTTCCTGCAGGGCCCATGGAGGCTTGAGAAAACACCATAAAAAGTAAAGCTGGAATGCTGTCAGAGCATCTCACAGCAAACACCAGCCTCTGTGCCGCCATCCCGCTAGAGCGGATGTGACGCCATCAATCAGTATATGACCAACTTAGGGTCTGGAGCATTCTAGTTGGCACTGGCTCGTTGGGATGCCACACAGGACTCCTGGGCTCAGTGCAGGTGGCAAAACTCTGCCATGTTCTTTCACACAGGAAGTGCTATTCTGCCCTTCCCACCTCACAGGGCCTGGGTTCCTTCTCCACTAATTTTTCTGTTTCTTCCGTGACTTCCTCATAGTTGGCGAAAAACCAACACAGACTGTGTTTTAGATTGCTCATTAGAATAATGACAAAATTAAATTCAAAGTATTACCAAGTGCCCTTTAGTTCTTGGTTTTAGTTTTGTTTCATTGCTGGATTTTAATATTATGTGACCCCAGGCACACTATTCCCCTCTCTAGTGTACTTGGTATTTGGCTAGTGCTGTCTTTTCTTCTGCTCTGTAAGGATTAGTAAGGCCTGAGTCTACTTGTAAGTCACAGGCCAGGTGCCTGCCTTCCTGGCCAGTTGTTGTCGCTAAGCAAGGGTGAGCTACACCNCATCTGTGAGCCTAGACAGGGACCTCTGGGGACAGCACCTACACATTCATCCTACTCCTCACCAGGATCTTCATTTCCAGATAGCCATGACGAGGCACCCCCTCTCCACAGGCTCTCTCCATGCTTTCCACCCCCAGGCCTTCCTTCCCTTGCTTCTTCCACTGACTGTGAAAGACAGGCTTTGTCTTTCTCAAACACTTTTAAAATACCACTGAACTTTCCTTGGAACATCTGAAATGGTCTGAAAGCTTTCTTCTGAAGTGTGTCCTGTCTGGTCCCATCTGATAAGAGCCTGACCTTCCAGATGTGCTGGCTGCTTCTGTTCTGAGTAGGCTTAGCAATGGGGAGATGTGAACTTTCACATGGTGGCATAAAGCAAGGAGAAGATTTGCAGATAGTTCCAACTATTTGTATCATAGCCACCAAAACTGCTCATCCAGGGGCTGGAGAGATGGCTTAGTAATCATGAGTGTTTGCTGCATCTGCAAAGGATCTAAGTTCAGTTCCCAGCATCCATATAAGGTAGCTTACAACTGCATCTAAGTCCAGCTTGTGGGGATCTGACACTCTTTTCTGGCCTCCGTGGGCATCTGCACACATGTGCACAAAATCCACACAGAGGCATACACACATACACATAGTCAAATAAATCTTTTTTAAAAAATATGTATCCCTGCCTGACCACAAAGGCAAACTATCCATTCTTATCCACCACCTTCTTCATCAAAAAAATAAAAATAAAAAGAGTCTAGCCCACACAAGAGTGTTCCATCCTTTAGACATTGTGAACGGACATTCTTATCTACAGTGTTCATACTTGAAAACCACACAATCAAGCTGCAAAAAGTATCCCAGTGTTTAAGTAACTTTACAATTCTATGTTGAGCCTGCAGCCCATGGATTGCTGGTCAGACTCCCTGGCAGTGGCTTTCTTCTTCTACTAGAAAGTTACAGAGTCCCTCAGTCAGCCACTGTGGACTTGAGTCTCCTGGTCACATAATCCCAGCACACCTGCCATGAAAGCCATCGGCTCCAAACTTGGAGTAAGCAAAAGGAACAGTCTGTGACATCAGGTCACTGGACGAACAACAGGCCACAATCTGGGGCAGCTTACAATCACCTCTAACTCCAACTCTAGGGAATTTAACATCCTCTGGCCTCCACAGGCACCTGCACATCCAATTAGATACACACAGAGAGACACACATACACATAAATAAGTAATAAAAACAGTAAGTAAAAGACCCTGTTCTTTTTTATGGTTTCTTTTTCTGTTTTTATTTTTCTTTTGAGGCAAGGTCTCATGTAGCCTGAGTTGGCTACAAACTTGCTGAGTAGTTGAGAGTGACCTTGAATTTCTGTCTCTCCCACCTCTACCTCCCAAATGCTGGTGCCTGCAGGCCTGGTTTAGACAGTGCTAGGGTTGAAACCCAGGACTTCCCACATGCTAGGCAAACATTCCACCTAATGAACCACATATCCAGACCTCCTATATTTCCTTTTACTTATTAGCTGAGTACATGACAAGTCATGGTCTGAATGAGCCCTGTGTAATGCTGCCTCTCTCTCTCTCTCTTTCCTTGTCTTAGGGAATGCTGTCGGTTTTTTGGAGACAATGGCTTGACTTTGAAAGTGTTCTTTACCAAGGCAGCACCATTCGGTGTTCTTTGGACTCTCACAAACTACCTGTACTTACACGCAATAAAGAAAATAAATGCTACAGATGTCTCCGTGCTGTTCTGCTGCAACAAAGCTTTTGTTTTCTTGCTGTCGTGGATCGTTCTCAGGGACAGATTCATGGGAGTGAGGGTAAGTTCTCTATTACCTGTCTTCCTCCCTCTCTGTCATACCAACCAAAACCCGCCCATTGGCTTGCTCGTCAGCTGTGACCACTGCCCTTCCAATTCTCAGCCANGCTCAGTTCTTGTTGTGACCTGCAGAGCTTCTTGCTTGTCAACCATGCTAGATAANCATTCATGAAAGCACCTTTCACCCCAAGCATTTCCACGGCATTCCCTAAAGTTTGTGCCAAGCGGGGAGTCAGCCAGGGAGTGATGATGTCTTTGCGATACTTTCTTCCTGTCCCGTGGCAACCTTCTGATTGGCAGCACATGGCATGCGTGTGCCCCACTGCTAGGAGCTGTCTGACATCATTCTGACTCTCAGGTTAGGATGCATCTGAAACCCTGAGGATCCTTGGATGTATGTGTATGGTATGGGTTTGGAGCCTTGCCTGGACCATGTAGCCAGAAATATCAGTGCTAAGTTCAATCTTAAGAGGTGGTGCAGGGGGTGGGGGTAGAGGACACATTCCACTTCAAACTGTAGATCAAGGGCAAATGCAATGACATCACTTGAATGGCCTGGCGTTTTCCAGGAGAGTTATAGTAAATTTAAAGCTAGCCAAATGTCATGGCAGTTACATGGAACATAGTAAGGGCACTGTCAAATAGCAGTGGGAACATGGACTGACCTAACCCATGGAGAGGAAACAGGTACCATTTAATCAAAGGCATCTTAGTGGCTTTCTGCCTGCTCCCTCTGGTGGCCAGGGGCTGCGTCTGCTGTTCATCTTCTTGCCACAGAGTAGGACAGAGTACTGGTCACTCAAGGTGCAGCTAATCATTTCCTCTCCCCTCCTGAATGCTCAGGGCCTGGTGCTCAGTAGCCCCACTTGAGCTAACTGTGTTGGCAACCACCAAGAGGCAGACTCCAGGTCCTCTGCTTCTGTCCTTGCTTCACTGTCCTGGGAACAATGACATCACCTTAAGGGTGGGCTTACGCCCACCTGAGTTATACAAACAGCAGTGGGGACATGAGTCAACTGCTGGTTCATATTTTTAGCTTACAGCAGGGGGAGAGTTTGTTTTGAGGCGCAGCGTTAATTTTGGAATAAAAACTCACACCCCGGGCTGCCACCCAGAAAAGCCTTCAGCAAATAAATGATCTAATACATCTCTGGGAAAACTGCAGGTGCTTCACACAGACTCAAAGCTAAAGACTTGGACGTCCTGGGGACATTGACCCATGGCCATGCCTTTCCAGACTTTATTTAGTGGTCAAAGAACCAAGAGACNTCATGGAGCTTTGGGGCATGACACAGATGTCCCAAGCAAAATTTTCTTACCATAAAGGGGCACTTCAAGGTCAATGATGCATGCTGCAGAGAAAACAGAATGGTCTGAGGTTGAGAGATGTGGGTGTGAATACACTTGAACTCCTTGGCCGACTTACAGAACACAGGGTGGTTGAGATCTGTGCTTGTTTGTTGTCAGTGGATAGGAAACTTTCCAACACCCTTCCCTGGGATAGTGTGGCAATGTTAGCCTCTGATTCAAGTGCTCTCTGCTGACCACTGNACACTACAGGTTTGCACTAAGGCTTTCAGTACTCAGTGGGTGCTGTAGGAGAAGCCACTAGGCCAGCATGGGTGACAGGATGCTGTAACATGCAGACACTGTGCAGGCATGGTCTCCTCTTAGGAGTGTGCAGGCAGCCACTGAAGAACTTCCCATTGCAGGCTGCAGGGTCAATACAAAGCTCAGAAAGCTCGTGGAATCAGTGAGACCAAACAAGAGTCAGCTGGAGGAGGGCCCAAGATCATGTCTAACTGTGCATAAATCCACTCAGNGTTCAGGTAGATGCATGGGACAGACAGCTACTTCCACTAGGGAATTTCCAAAGACTTAAGAGCTNATGTAGTTTCCAGCCTGGGGTCTGAGTAAACAATGTCAGCTTCACAGGCTTAAGAATATGACCAAGTCTCCTGCTTGTGTGCAGGGTGGTGATTGGGGGGGGGTGGTCATGGAGAGCAGCAAACAACTAGAACAATTGCTTCAATCGCCGAGTTACAGCTTGTTGAAGAAGGGAGAGGGCACCCACAGTTCTAGGTCAGGTAGACAAGTTCAAAAATAAGAAAAAGTGACCCTGGTCACTCCTGGTGTCAGAGGGCAGAGCACTGCTGAGGTGTCTATTTGAGTGGGACTCAAACTCTCCTCATGTCTACTTACAAGTATTTTTCATATGTGCCTTGGGCCAGAGGTTCTTGCACGGTGGCCAAGTGCTCAATCTCGGAGTGGCTGTGGGTGATGAGGCTGTGGGTCTCTGAGCAGAATATCAATGTCTGAACCTTAGCTTACCCAGTCTTTAAAGTGGGCAGAGAATAGGTCACCATTGGGTGCCCTAGATTAAGAAGTTATANCTAGAACTTGTGAGTTCACAGTACAAACCTGACAGGGTCTGAGGAGAGTTCACTGTGGCACATAAAATAGTCTAGGAATACTTTCCCACTGAAANAAACAAACAAACAAACAAACAAACTCCTGTATCTTAGTGGAACTGTATCATGTGTACTCCTGTATCATGTGTGGAACATGAAGTAGGTGAATCTTCCACATCATACCCAGAATCCTTGAACTCCTAGGCTGGGGAAGGGCCTGGGCTCTGACCTTCTGACTGAAGGATCTTGAAGTGAGATGGNAAGCTGCCCCCACACTCTGGCACTGGCTGGGGCCTCATGTCCCAAAGGGGCTGCTGAAATGCTCAAAGTCAGAGAGCAGGAACCCCACTGTTAGAGCCACAGATCTCCCTCGTAAGCACTGCTAGGACCCCAGGAAGTCAGTCTCTGGTGCCANCTGCCTGAGTGACTCCACAGGACCTGAATTGTTTGTCTCCACAGTGGAGGGGAGCCAGGGGACTCTCAGCTGCTCTTTCTGGCCCCTCTAGCCTCACCCAGACTCTTCTGCACAGACCAGTTGAGGTGGAAACTCTTCGCTGTTGATTTTCAACCAAGAGTGAAGTGAGTGGGAGAGGCTGGAATCTGCCTTGCAAGTCTTCAGGAAAAATAACCCATTCGCCTCTATTATTTCAGGTGTCAGCCCTGCATGCTTTTGGACTCATCAGAAATCTGACTCCTCCATCTCTCTCTCTCTCTCTCTCTCTCTCTCTCATCTCTCTATCATCTATCATCCTATCTATCATCTATCTATCTCTTTCCCTCTTCTTCCCTCCCTGCCTCCCTCCCTCCCTACTTCCCTCCCTCCTTCCCTCTCTACAGGGTTTCATACATACCAGCCTGTCCTCAAATTCACAAGGTGGCCAAGGATGACCCTGAACTTCTGATCCTCCTGCCTCCAGTCTCTCAGTGCTGGGATTATAGGTGCACACCACCGTTCCCAGTTTATGCAGGGCTGGGGACAGAACCTGCGACTTTGTGCATGCTACACAAGCTCTCTAACAACTGAGCCGAGTCATCCTGTTCTGAGTTCTTCCTCTGACACCTAGAGGGTTCCAAGCACTGTGGCCTTGGGGCAGGAGCACTTTGTCCCCTTCTGTATTTCACTTGCCCTGTTTTTGCTCTTAGGTAGGGGATGCTTGCTTTGCTGCCATCTCAGCTTCTTTCTCATGATGAACAGTTTCTCTCGGTGCACACAGCATTTGTGCATGGAATGTGTGTGAATTTTAGATGAAAAGGGAACCAGCCAACTCTGAAGGAGCTAAAATCCAGCAAGGGCAAGCAGGCAGACGGGGCCAGGCTTCCCCATACTCGGTAGTCATCGGCTCCCCTGGGTCTCTTTTATAGGTAAATATAACACAGTACGGAACTGTTAGAGAAAGCATGCANTAGAAGAAGCATGTGGCTCAGCTGGAGGGTCAGCCATTATTAATTAACCTAAAGACTAAATGGGTCCCAGACAAACCTCTATTTACATCTAAGAGTATGGCTGGCAGTGGCTTACTGTGTGTGTTAGTTGCTTCTCTTGCTNTTAGGACAAAATGTCCAACAAAGGTAACTTAAGGAAGGGTTTACATTGGCTCATGGCTTGAGAATGCAGTTCAACATGGTGAGGACGGCATGGAGACAGAACGGTGAGGCGGTTGGTCACACTACAACTGCAGTCAGGAAGCAGAGATGAATGCTGGTGCTCAGCTCACTTTCTCCTTTTTACTCAGTCAAGGACCCCAGCCTGTGGGATGGGACCACTCACATCCAAGGTGGGTCATCCCACCTTCACTAACCCAATCTAAAAACTCCCTCACAGACGGATCCAGTGTTTCCATGATGAGTCTAAACCCATCAAGTTGACAACCACAATTAACCACACACCCTGGGAAGCATAGTTGTCCATTTAAATGTGTTAAACCGGCTTTGCTATCCAATAGACATGAAGAAGAAGCCTCTGACAAGGCTCTTCTACCTCCAGCTATGTGCCTTCAGGCAGGCTCCTTGTCCTCTCTGAATCTAAGACCTTATGCCTATAAAGGGGGTGAATGACACCAACTCCCTGTTTTGAGGTGAAGTNAGAAAGCACACAGGAAGCACTCAGCTTGGACCCCTTGAAGCTTAGCTGTTGGATGTTGCCCCTAAGATCAGTTTTGAAAGGTCTTCCCCTCTCCTGGTTTCCTGGGGCTCTGGGAGCTCCGTGGCTGCCTCTGCTTGGACTGTATACTTGTTCTGGATGCCAGAGCACTGTCTCCTCAGAGATTCAATCCCACAACCTACAAGTGCTAAGAACAGCATAGAGGGGAGATACAGGGAAGACACGGCTAAGGAGAAGGGAGGGGGGTCACACCTCCCGGGAAGGATGTGGTCTGTAGTCCTTGTTGGTCAGTAGTGCTGTCAGANGAGGACAACTTCTGNTGGCCCCACTATGTAATCCCTTTTGAGAAGGGAAAACACCATANCCAGGCCCTGTGAAGTACTTGTAGAAGCCAGCAGTTCCCAGGTGCTGACCAAGGACTGTCCCTCAGGCCTTATCATGACNGAGCAACCTGTCCCCAGAATAGGATCACCAATCTTTCAAGACTCAGTGGCAAGCCCTGGCTGCAGCCTGAGACAAAGCCACATTACCACTCTGTACCACCTGCCTCAGGATTTTGGTTATGCTAAGCTTTGACAGGTGTCGTTTAAGCAACTCCCATCAGCCACCTCTGCCCATTCTCCTCAGGAGTCTTAGAATGAAANACCACTTTTCTTCACCTGGAAGAACCGCATGANTAGAAGATTCTAGCTCTTAGGCACTTGCGGCTCCCTCCATGGCCTGACAGTGTTTCCCTCTCTCCCTGCAGATCGTGGCCGCCATCCTTGCCATTGCAGGCATTGTCATGATGACCTACGCAGATGGCTTCCACAGTCACTCAGTCATCGGCATAGCCCTGGTGGTGGGCTCTGCTTCCATGTCAGCCCTCTACAAGGTAGGCACAAGGAACCCACTTTCTCAGCAGGCATCAGGACAGCAGAGCTCTGGCGCTCACAGCCTNTCACTTTGGACATTCTGGATGGTGTCTGGGCTTCTGAGAAGAGCAGGTATTTTCAGTATGCATCAANAGGCAGACAACTCCAGGGCAGGGCCCGGATAAGCAGTTGAGAAAGACTGGACCCCTGAGCCTGCCTCTGTGTTTGTACCTAATGGGACATGAAGACTAGATTATGTGTATGACTTTGTTATGTAAATCCTTGGCCATGTGATTTAAGGGGCACCAGCCAATATGAGTCCATGAGTGGTTCAAACCCTGCTTGTGAAATGAATACACAAAAGTATCTTTTGGTAAGAGCTGGGCGAATGTCTGTCATGCTATCACTCACTGAGGCAGGAACATTGCCAAAAGCTTATGGAGAGCCTGAGCTATGCTACCAGACCTTTGCCTCAGAAAAGAAAAATTTTGACAAAATGTTGGGAGCCGTGGGAAAGTACTTCCTAACTGCCAGTCTAGAGACAACAAATGACTGTCCCTGGCAGGGTGTGCCGCTCTTACACCAATTCTGTACGGTTCCCATGCTGTCATTTCCCTAGCTCCTGTCTCTCCCTCCTCCTCTCCTTTCCTTTCACCTAGGTCCTCTCTCTCCTCCTCAGATNGAGAATAGAAAATGCAGGCATTTTCAGGGCTATTAAACGTCAAGCCCCTCCCCCCACGCACACCAATGATCACTTCCTCCAGCAAGGCTCCACCTCCTGAAGCTTGCATGACCTTCCCAAACATCACCACCAGCTGGAGACCACGTGTTCAAACACATGAGGCTGTGGGGGACATGTCACATCCAAACCACAACACCTGTCTTGAGGGACTAACTAGGCAGCCAGAAGCTCTTCACCCCCTTTCCTGGATGCCTGCGCATATGTGGGGAACAGAGCAGACAAAGGAGCCGCAAGGACAGAGGAGGGACAGCCATGCCAATGTGTACTTGATGGACTCCTTGTTCACCAAGAGCCAGGCTGGGTGGGGCCCACAGACGTGAGCCTCTGGCCATTCAGGCACATCTGTCCCTCTTCTCTCAGCCCTTTGAACACTAAAAGTGATGTGCAAACAAGAACATTGCAGGAGGAGAAAGTCTAGTGCAGTTCANTAAGGCCTATGTCATGTCTACAAAGGGAGGTAAGACGGAGCAGGGCCTGGCAAAGTCCCTCAGCTTTGGTTCGGAGAAAATAGCCTTACAGGTCAAGTCTTCTCTCTTGGGCAATGGCTGTTTAATGTGCTGCTCACAGGTAAAGCACTTGCCTTGCAAGGATGTGGTCTAGAGTCCAGAATCCCAGTGCTCTCTAAATACTAACTGGGCATGACAGCCCGTCTATGATCTCAGCACATGGAAGGCAGAGATGGAAGCACCTCCAAGGAAGCTGGCTAGCTAAACTAACAAAATAGGCAAGCTCTGGGTTCAGATAGAAACCCTGTCCCAAAATATAAGGTGGGAATCAATCCAGGAAGACACCTGTAGTCAATCTCTGGCCCCCACATCTCCAGACACGCACACAAATGTCCTAGGTCAGGATCCACTTGGATGCTCCAGAGAGGATGTATAATCGTGGCAGATAGTTCTAAGGGATGCAGTATTGTGAACACAACATGTAACAGCCCCATCCAGTATGCAGACCTATGACTCCTGGAGACAAGCAATGTGAGGCCGGACGTAATTCAGCTTGAGCTGCTGTTATACGATATGTGGGCTGCAGCCCTCCATCAAGCTTCATCAACCTTCACTGNCAGGCAAGAAAGGTCAAACCCAGTGGGACTATAGTGCCCAGTCTAAGGTCAGCCCCAGTTTTGTCAAGTATGTGCTGCTCTGCCCCGCATAGGTGGGTCCAGGGGTATCCTCACCTCCTTNTCTTTCCGGCAGGTTCTGTTCAAGCTGCTGCTGGGCAGCGCCAAGTTCGGAGAAGCGGCCTTATTCCTGTCNATCTTGGGTGTGTTCAACATCCTCTTCCTCACCTGCATCCCCATCATCCTCTACTTCACCAGAGTGGAGCACTGGAACTCCTTCGACGACATTCCATGGGGAAACCTCTGTGGGTTTTCCATTCTCTTATTGAGTAAGTGGCACCTGCCCTGTGCAGAGGTTCAGAAAATAGCAACAGACTCAGAACTCTTTGGAAACCCAAGTTAGGAAAGAAAAAAATATCCATTGTCCCTTGCTGTCCTAAAGTTCTCACTCTTTTTCAAAGTCCTTGCATTTTTTTTTTTAAGAACAGTATTTAAAGGTTTTTTAAAAAAGATTTTTGGGGGTTAGCCTTAGTAAGGACCTTTAAAAAGATTTATTTATTTTCATTGTACATGTATGGGTGTATGAGTTTATTTATCTTTATGAGTTTTACTTGCATGTGTGTGTATCGTGTGTATATTTGATGCTTGTGGAGGTCAGAAGAAGATACCAGATTCCCTGAGACTGAAATTACAGATTCTGTGAACTACAGTGTGAGTGCTGGAAACCAAACCCAGGTCCTCTGCGAGAGGAACAAGTGCTCTTAAGCCACCGAGCCATCTCTCTTACCCCCCCCCCTTATTTTTATTTTTATTTACATGTAGGTGTGTGAGTGAGTGCGTGTATGCAGGTGTCCATGGAGGCCAGAAGAGGTTGTCAGATGTCCTGGATCTGGAGTTATCAGCAGCTNTGAGCTGTCTGATGNGGGTGCTGGGAATTAAATCTGGGTTCTCTGGGAACGCAACTGATATTCTTAGCTGTAGACCAAATCCCCAGTCCCAGTCATTGGATTTTATGAGGGCTTTGCAGAACTGTGGTCACTGTCATGGTAATTGTCATTGCAACTGTTCATTGCTGCTCTGACTAGCACAGTGGCNGTTCAGGGTTAGTGGGTTAATGTAACAATCACCCATGGCGCATTACTAAAGTGTTCAGTAAAAATGATTAATTACTGTTCTTCTTAGAGTCTCACCATCATCACCACCCGTAGATGAAGGCTGCTGCTAGACAGAAGAGTGATAGAGCAGACACCTCAGGAGTTCATTCTGGTTTCATTCTGTTGCTGTGATGAACACAAAAGCCGAAAGCAACTTAGAGGAGGGAAGGATTCATCTGGCTTACACATCCAGGTCACAGTCCAACACTAAGGGAAATAAGGGCAGGAACTCATGACAGAAGCTTGAAGCAGAAACCGTGAAGGAACAGTGCACTTGCTGGCTTGTTCTTTAGCTCAATCACAGGGTTATACTTAAGTAGCTTCTGTAGCCCAGGACCATCTGCCTAAGGATTGATGCTGCCCACAGTGGACTGGATCCTCTTACATCAATTCACAATCAAGACAATTCCCCACAGACAGGTCCACAAGGTCAATCTGATCTGGGCAATCCTCAATTGAGACTCCCATTTCAGTGACAACAGGCTGTCAAGTTGACAATTAAAGTTAACCAGGACACCTCTCATCCCTATTCAGTCATCCCAGGAACAGAACCAACAATGAAGAACTGTAGAACCAATCAGAATGCGTGGTCCTCTCTTCTAGCACAGGCTCTTTGGTCATCTTTTTCAGACCTTTTCCCTTCTCCAAAGCTTGGGTTCTGTGACTTGTTAGAACTCTTTTCACTCCAATCGTGGACCATCAAGAAGTTTAAGTTCATGGAATGACAGGATTCCTTGTAATGCCTGCCTCCTGTCTCCCTGAGAAACTGGGGGGGGGGTCAAACAGGCCAGCACAGGGGTCAAGGACAGGACAGTTATGAGTAACTTTAGTCTTTGAAATTCTGTATTTCAGCATTCAATATTGTATTAAATTTCGGAATCGCTGTCACGTATCCCACACTGATGTCTCTCGGAATTGTCCTCAGTGTACCTGTGAATGCAGGTAAGCACTGTTTCATGGAGTTCTGTCTCTGTTCATTATAAACACAGCATCTTTCGGGCTCACACACACTCGGGAGCTCACTGTCACATAGTCATTCATATCAATTCTTCCTGTGGCTGCTCACAAGGCATGTTTAACCTCTGCAAAGACAGAAAATGCATTTAGTATAATGCTGTTCGTTGTGTATGCAGATCTGCATTTTTATTGTTGTTGCTCTTTTCTTTACTATTTTACAGTACTTAGGATGGGACCAAGGGACTCATGCACCCTAAGCAAGCTCCCCACCACTGAGCTATGCATCCTTAGTCCTTCTTAAACATTCTATTTTGAGATAAGTTCTTCTCACTAAGCTGCCCAGGCGAGTCTTGAACTCACATCATAGCCCAGGCACTCTTTGATTTGCAGTCCTCCTGCTCAGCCTCTGGGATTATGGGCATATGCCATCAGGCCCAACTTAGCAGAGAGATTACTATGTCCAATTGAGCATAGAAAGTCCAAGGCTGTCTCTGTTCTAACGGAGAATAAAACTGGAAAATCATGGAGCAGAAAATGACTGAGTTTTTTCAAGTGACTTTGGTGGGGAGAAGTTGCCACATTAGGTAGTCATGTGGAAACAGGTTGGTGCTCCAGTGAGNCAGGAGTGTTATTATTGGGTATGGGAACCCACTTTGTCCTGCCCGGGAGCCTCGTAGCTGACATGAGTTGGCAATTCTTCCCCAAGCTTGCCTTCACCTGTCCCTCACCTCCTCTCCCTTTCTGCTTCTGTTGGTTTGAGCTTTGGATTTCCTCTCCAGAATGTTGTCTCATGCCATGGCTCCCTGCAAAGTTGCCTCTGGACCCCCTGATTCCAGGCCATTAGAGGACTGTCCTCCTAGGGAGCCACTCTTGATTTCAGAGACTCTCCTGGAGTCCAGCTCCCTGACTCCCCTTCCTCCACCCTGTCCCACAGTTCTGTATACNCCTCACCTTGGCCAGACTCTCTCAGGTGCCTCATGGCCACAGTGTGAAGAGGCCTCAGAACACTGGGTTCAGCCTAGCACTTCCAACTCCATCCTAGATGTCTATGGTTCCTATTCATCAGCCCTTTGGTCTGTGTGTCTCCTCACAACTGAAGGCTGTGCATGACCTTTTTGTTTCTTATTGAGAAATAATAGAAACAATCTATAAGACAGCTCTTCAGAGCTTGGGGGATAGCCAGCATGGCATTACACCCTTCCAATCACAGCCCCCAGGAAACATAGACCTCAGGAGTATCCCTGGGCTCATGAATCAGCCAGGCTGGCCTACTTAATGGGTTCTAAGCAAGAGAAAGGCCTTGTTGCCCAAAAGGTAGATGGTACCCAAGGAACAACAGCTGAGGTGGCCCCTCATCTCCACCCACAGCACAGCACTCATATGTGCATATATGGGTGTACATACACACATGGAAAGAGAGAGAGAGAAAGAGAGAGAGAGAGAGAGAGAGAGAGAGAGAGAGAGAGAGAGAGAGAGCCCTTCAAGGTGCAGAAGGTACCTGAGCTCCTGGACAGCTGCCAAAAAGCAGTCTAAATATGATAGGCTCCTGGAAGGCAGTTTCTACGCAGCATCCCCTACAGCCCTTGTGTTTTAATTTGGTGTTACATGAGGTTATGGTAAAAGGCATATCCTGTGTTAGTTTGACACCGAGAGTTCCTTTGGGCCACATCCTGCAGCCAAAACAGAGAGTTAATCCCATGTCAACTGCAGGAATCCAGTTCCTGTAAGGAGGAGAGAGGCAAGGACCAGCACTCTGGAAATTGGCCAAGCAGGGCAATCACCAGCCTACAAGGCTCACCCTGGCGTCTGCTCAGAGGACCCTGGGTATACCATCCCCAGCTGATGAATTAACAGAACGCTTGTCAAGGTTACAAACTGAAGTGTTTCTGAAAGCCTACTGGATGACTCGGAAGAACTGGTTTTAGGGTGAATTATTGCCCTCCCATTCCTTCTCTGCCTCCCTNTTAGACAACCTGGGGGTCAAGGAGGGGAGAGAAGTAGAAGGATGCAGGAAGTTAGGGAATTAACAGAGCCAAGCCATGGCTGAGAGGAAAAACAGCCTCCACCAGGGTGAGTGGTTACAGCTCCCCAGTTAGTCAGCATTAAGAGCTGAGAACTCCAATGTTTGCAGCCTCGGGTAGAGGGGAGTTTTTTGTTTTTGTTTTTGTTTTTGTTTTTAAAGGCCAGACTGTCTCTCCTAAGGCAGGCAGACTTCCAATGGACTCAGCCTGGGTTAGCCAAGGAGAGAAGAGATGTGTCCCCAAACAGGAAAGAAGGGGACTTCAATAACTGGGCACTCAAAACACCATCAGAGCTGTTAGGAGAGTGATTGAATTTTTACAAACTGATCTAAACCTACTCCCCATTTAGTCCTGTCAGCTGATTGCTCATCAGGACAAGCCAGGAATCTTTAGGGAAACCCTCAGAAGAAGGGACTTCACCTGAGGCTTGGAGCCTCATAGTAATCAATGGGCAAGGAATAACAAGAATTCTTCCTTACAGCTAGGGATGCTGGCACAGACCTGTAAGCCCNGCATTTGGGAGGTGAAGGCTTGAGGATCAGGAATTGAAAGTCATCCTCGGCTACCTAATGAGTTCAAGGATAGCCTGGGCTACATAAGACTATTTCAAGAAACGAAAATGAGGGGCAGGGTTTGAGATGGCTGGGTAAAGATGCCTGGTGACCTAGGTTAGATTCCTGGGACCTGCAGGGTGAAAGGAGAGAAGTGACTCCCAAAAGTTGTCCTTTGACCACACTGTGTCCCCCACCCCTCCTGGCACTCACATGATCATCTGCATAAATGCAAAATAAATTAATAATTAAATAAAGCTTTAAAAAATGTACAAATAGTATCCTAAAAGAACAGGGTCAGGTTTGTTTGTCAAACATATATACATGTATGCACATATAGTGAGATTAAATTATAAAATAAATGTCATGTATGACATCACAAATAATGTGAAAAAGTACCAAAAATATAAATTTAAAAAAATAGTTTTTTCTTCATCCTGAAACTCCAAATTGGCCAGAATTAGACCTTGGCATGTCTAATTACACTTACACTCTCAATTACCCTGGTTTATCTTTTCTCACACTCAACTCACCATTTACACTCAGGTGCTGGATTAGATTCAGGTGGCAACACAAGGCCCAAGGCCTCAGAGGAGGCAGGTCTTAAGAAGTTCACCCAATATCCTAGAGGCAACCCCAGCAGGCATTAACAAGATCCTGATGAGCAGGATTCTGGGGTCCCAAAGGACTTCAAACCTCCTGCTCTAGGGGATGCTCAGATATATCACCACGTCCACAGCCCTGCTGCTGAGTAAATGGTACTCTGTCTCCCATAGTGGTCGATCACTATACCAGTCAGATAGTCTTCAATGGAGTCCGGGTCATCGCCATCATCATTATTGGCCTGGGCTTCCTCCTCCTGCTCCTGCCAGAAGAGTGGGATGTCTGGTTGATCAAGTTGCTCACCCGTCTCAAAGTGAGGAAGAAGGAAGAGACTACAGAGAGCAGCGGGGACTTGGGCACAGGTCCCCAGAGCAGGAGCAGAAGAGCCCGCCCATCCTTTGCTCGCTGAGACCACTCCTCTGGGACTCTGGGATGCCCCCATGGTAATGTTTTTGAGGTATATTCCTAAGGGAGGAACCTCAGTTGGGTGAGGTGTACATACATGTACAGTTTTGGTAATCTGCAGTAAGTTCTATGGTATTTATTGGCATGTCCAATTTGCTTGCACTTTTCCACATCAGACCTTCCACTTAAGGGTACCAATTCAAAATGGAAGAGAAAAGAACCTCTCAGTGCTTCTTCAATGAATGTAAAGTCGGGTAAAATGAGCCTTGCATTGATTGCTTCAGAGAACAGGCAAGCTGGACACACTGGGGCAAACTCTCTGCCTCTTAGCAACTGAAAATGACATTGTACACTGTGATTATTTTTCAGCTAGAGTAGGTCATATTTTGTTTTATACCAGAACTGTATACTTAATTTCAAGGAATTTCAATGAACCAAAAGATAATTGTCAGTTAATCTGAATGGATGGATGGATGGATGGATGGATGGATGGATGGATGGATGGATGGATATGTGAATAGATGGATAAGCATACAGATGGATAGCTGGGTGGTGGGTGGACAGATGGGTGGATGGGAAGGGAAGAGAGAGGTGAAGCAGAAAAGGATAATGGACATGAGGATAATTGGAAGACAGGCTGTACCAGGTCACATGATAGAAAGCAGAAATCTGACCTAGCTGGCCTGCCCTCTTGAGTCTTCACAAGATCATGAGGAGAACTTAGTGCCTTCTACAGCATCTCCGTCCTTACCTATGTGAAGCGAGGTGACATCATATGTCACTGGCGCCGTCTTATAATTTAGATGTAGAAATCTTTAAAAAAAAAACCAACACAAACTATATGTGTATATGTGTGTACAAAAGTGACAAAGCTGGTGGCCCGTGTGTTTGGAAGGTGGTTGGTGGTGTGTAGCAGGCACAGCAGGTGCACTGTGTGAGAGGAATTGCTGGTGGCTTTCACTTCCAGACCAAGACNGAAACATTATTTACTGAGTCTGTAAACCTTTTTAAGAAACTTTTAAGCACCACCGGGCTGTTTACTTACACAATTTAGGTCTGCCAGAAACTTCTATCTGTGATAGATCTGTAAAGAGGGACTGGGGTTAGAGTTTACTATTTTTGAAGTTTACATTGTTACATATAAATGGGAACCTGATTTTGAAACGGTGTCATATCCCAATGGTGCATTCTGGAACCACGGAGTCTTTTGTTTCCTGGGGGAAAGGGGCACTCATGACCTGAACTTTTTAGCNAATTATTATTCTCAGTTTCCATTACTTGTTTGGCCAAACAGATTAATAAAATATTTGAAACAAAGAAAACATTGAGTATGCTCTTGGTGCCACCTTGTCGCCTCCCACTAAGGGTCCTGATGCAGCCT